>JARHVA010002407.1:1740000-1850000 GCA_037957365.1 Torreya grandis
TACTAGCTTCAATTCATGTTTTAATCTATATATCACCACATCTCTTCCTAGGCCACTTTCATGCTATGCTTTGCACTTTATAACTTCATATTCTCTATGTTTGGTTGGGCATCGATTATGAAAATGTACACGTCTGTCTTCTCCAACTTATCTGTAGGTCATTACTTGAGGAAGAAAAAGACTTTTATGTACTTCAAATGCATTGCACAAGAAATAGAATGATCTAATACCATTATGAAGGAATGCAATGTGAACTATTTATTATTGTTTAATAATAAGAGGATAAATATATACAATGGGAAATAGTTCATAACTATAAGGAATAAATTCATAGCTATATAATGGTTACATAATTATGTCACCTAATTGACTATGATAATGATATGATAGCTAATCACTAATTGCCACTATCAAAGTACATAATTAAATTAATAAAATAATGTAATATAAAAAGTTTCAACAATACTAAATGTACTATAATCAATCACGGTGATTTGGATTAATTCATCCCATTATATTTTTTAGTTTTTGTAAGTTCATAGCCTTGACAAGCCTACATAGGTATTCAAGGTGAAAGAGAATTATTTATTGACTTAGGTGCATCATCACAATTCATAATTGTAAATATTAAAATTTCATATCTAGGTGAAGGTGACCATATGTTAACAACATCTCTTTTATACATGTACATCGACATTCAATATTAACCCAAAGCTGACAACACCACCTCTATGCAGACTAAAACACAATTTTGAATTTAGATAAATCACAAGCCTACTTAAATATTTTTTCACTCTCAAAATATATTCAAAGTTAAATAATTATTCAAAAATATAAGTATTTATTCCATTATGGTACATTTAGACACTCTTTTTCAACCACATTTTTGTCCAAATGGAATTTAGACTAGTTCCTACCAAACTATGCAAACTAAGCCTATAAATCACTAAACAACATCAAAAATTCATCTTCACATTGTGTGTAAGTGCCCAAAACTATGTTGAAACATATTTATTTGGGGTATTACCATATACACAATGATAACCTCCCATACATTTATCCCTAGTCAAGTTATATATTATCAAATTGAAATTTTTGACCAATTAAGTGAGGCACTTAATCTAATTCTTGAAATGACCAAAAACCCAAGCACAATTAATTAACCAAGTCAATAAAATAAAATTATTAGTTAAATAATCCATGTCAAATTAGTGAATTTATATTTTCATAAAATCAAAATTCAATAAATATCAAAGGGAAATGAGGTCTTGATGATATCATCATCTTTAAAGTCATGAATTGTAAAATATCAACATAAATGCCTTAAAAGTAGAAAAGTTGAGCCATGCCTCCTTAAATTCAAAATTAATGAAATTAATTATTGTATTTTTAATCCTAATTTTAACCCAAGGTTAGCTTAAACCTAATCACACCTGGGTTGGAGTTAGTTTGAAAGCTATAAAAATAATGTCTCACACTCGCTTATAACAAGCTTTTTATCTAAATTTATTATGTAAAATATATAAAATGAGCTTCATATACCAATACATGCCAAGACCAAAACCATAATGTACAAATGGGAGGTGTTTCCCACAAGAAAATAGCATTGAATAATACTCCATTTAGACATAAGATGATAAAGATGACTACCATTCTGAAAAGTGATTCAAAGCTATAAGGAGGTGACAAAGGGGATTCCTCTCTTGTCCTTCTAGTTGTTTAATGTTTTTTATTGTTATAATTTCTCCCCCCAATTATCATATATTGGGAATGATTTTTATTAATCTTGTTTTTTATGTTTGATTCTACTAACACGTGACCAATGCATATTTTCCCTTAGATTACTATTGTATACATAATGGCATGCTCAATGGGATTGTGTACCCCACACTCATCATAAGATAATTTTCACACCTCCTGGGAGCCAATAAAAAATTAAATTAAACATTAGTTTTACATTTTTTTCCTTCAAATTCCCATATTTTTATTGTTAATCAGTGACTTTAACTTGAGAAATTGATCACTTCACCTATTTTATGCATTTTATGTTACTACATTTTTAAAGGATATCAACAATTTTACTGTTACGTATTAATTATTTTGATGGAAAAAAATGACTTTGATTTAAATAATGACTTCAACTTGATAAATCAACAACTTCACTACCTGAAATCAGTGACTTTGATAGGTAATAGTCTATTATGAATTCAGTGACTTTGATCCTTTTTTAGAAAAAATAACAACTTTGATATTGTTATCAATGACTTTATACCTACTAATTGGCAACTTTGCCAAGTTATATGTTTTGTGTTATATATAAAATAATGACTTCACCATGTCTATTAATTAACAACTTTGCCCTAAGACCAAAACCTAAGACCTTAAAAGTTTGAAAATTTTCTTTTTTAAGGCAATCTAATCATGCACAAATCAATATTCTGACATTTTATGTATGGAATTAATAAAATGAGAAGAGGTATCACATGTAAACAAAGTCATTTAACATTTATTTTGGTTCTTTAAAACCTTACAAACAACTTTCTAAGTTTCAACAAAGGCCAAACTTTAATCACACTTTAAATAGATGTTTAAATAGAATGAAATAGAATAATCATATTTAGACTTAGAGCTCTTAAAGACAATTTGATTTTTGTTTTTCTTTTTCAAAGAAGTTACTTGGTTTAATTTCTTAAATTAGTTTTTTTTTTAGTGAATATTTATATGTATGCTCTCTCATTATCCCCTTTAGGGAACTCAGTTGACCAAAAAGAGGTTGTTTTACTTATTGTGTATAGTCAAACCCAAATAAATGTTGTGTATGCTCTCCCTTATTCCTAGGGACTTGGGTGACTCAGAAATGACCTAATTATTCCTTTATTTTTCTATTTTTAGCTATGATCAGGAGTTCATTACTTACTCACAAGTTATTTATGTGGGTATTAACTTTGAGTTTCATCTCTTAGCATCATTCCAACCCAACTCTTTAATGGGGGATATAAATTGTGAATGCCATTAGAATGGATAGCCACTGAGTGGTTAACCTAACAAGTCCAACAACTCCCTAAGTCATGTGATATTATATACATTAGACTTAACTATGTAGTACATGGCTGAGGTCATTATGTAAAGGATAAGACCCTTGCATAACAATCTAGGCAATTTAGATCCAAATGACATGAATTTTGTGCCTAAGTATTTCTAGGTACTTGGGGATAATCTATATAAGCCAAGTTGAAAATTTAAATTAGTTTACCCCACTTAATATGGATTATGCTATCAATTGTTGAGTTTATTCAATTTTATTAGTTCCTTTTCACATATCAATTCTCGAGAGAAATATGGGGGCTTTAAAAAATCCACCTATGTGCACTACTTGATTTTTGGATTAATAATTAATGTGTATATGTATGGAGTTGGGAGATAATTTTATGGACATTTTTGTTAGTTTTTATGCATTATTTGAATTGAGGCTTGGATCCACCAAATCTAGGAACGTGTACACATTATAATGAATGCATACATGTCATTAGGAATGTGTACATGCTATTAGGAATGAGTACACATTCCTATTATTTTACATTGAAAAGCACAAGAACATTTACACAAAGGTAATATTTACATAAATTTTAATTTTAATACTTTATTTTGTTACATTTATTTCCTTATAATTCAAATTTATTTTAGTAAATATAATAAATTAGGGTCACGCTACATCTGATAGATTTGTTCTGATAATTGCATGCCTTATAACATGGAAAAAAGTTTTTCAAAAATCTAGTTTGGTCAATACTTAGGCATTTTTCAGGGTCTTATTATTGAACCTAGGGATTTCAAGACAAATTTTTCAATTGATTTCCATTTTTGGTAAACATATAGTCATTTTTGAGGTTTTTTATGCCTTTTATATTACTTCTTAGCATTTATAGGAGTCTTAAATTTGTCAAAATTTAAGTTTTCAAACCACTCACTTTAAACTTGATCCAAAGTGATGTGATTTGGGAAACATAGGTCATATTAATGACTTACACACATCAAACAACCAATTTTAATTAATTCACTTTTTCATCATCCCTCCCTCATATTTAATAACTTACTACTCATCCTTCATCACCCATATTTTCTCTTTCCTCATTATTCCTAATCACTCCCTCATTGACCCTCACTTTTCCTCATTATCTTTGATCAATCCCTCATCATCCTTAATTACTCCCTTATTGACCCTAATTATCCATCATCATCCATAATCACTTCCTCTTCATCATTAATCATCCTAAATCACTCCATAATTGACCATCACCATCCCTTATTATCTTTAATCACTCCATCATTGACTCTTACATCCCTCATCATCCTTAATCACTCCCTCCTCATCCATAATCATCCCTAATAACCCCCTTGTTTACCCTCCTTAATCCTTATCATTTATAATTATTCCCTTATTATCCCTAATCACTCCTCCATTAACCCTTACCATCCCTCATCATCCCTAATCAGTGGTTTTTCATCCCTCATCATCTCTAATCACTCTTTCATCATCCTTCATCTCCATTAATCATTCCTTAATTAACCTTCACCATCATCAATAATCCCTAATCACTCTCTTATCCTCCCTAATGACTCTCTCATTGAGCTTCGCCATACCTCATCATCCCTAATGACTCTCTCATCATCTCTACTCAATCCCTCCTTGTCCCTCCTCATCCTTAGTAACTCCATCCAATACCTTGATGGTGGGTATAGTAGCATAATTTATTAATTTAATATTCTCAATATGTTCTTACTACTGAGGATTTTGGGTATTTGTTAATCAACAAAATTAAGGAATGTAATATTAAAGGTATCACTTTTCCTAAAAGCAATGCTTAGTGTTAGTAAGGTGTTTTAAATTCTATTTCACAAGTTTGTTTTAGATGTTATATATGTGAGACATATATATTTTGTATTTTTAAAATGTTCATGTAAGTAGAAAATATAAATATAAGGTTGAAAAATTTCCTATGATGAATTAGGAAGAGAAATGAAGATATGAGAAGCTAAAGCTTCATGTTAAATGTATAATCATCTAGCACTCATAGGAAGATAAGTTAGTTATTATTTTGATTATTTTCATATAATAAGTTTTGGGAATCAATGTCTCTTATAAAAATAATTATCCTTAGCCTTATAAATTTTCTATAACTAATTATATGAATAATTATTATTTTATTTTCTATGGTATACATGGTTCTCTTTGAAATTATCCCTTTTTTTTGCAAATTTGGAATTTTAATCAATCCATTTATGTAGATAATTAGAATTATTACAAGTTACAATAATTTCAACCATAAAATAATCATGTATGGATCATTACCTATCTTACAAGTCTCATTGGAAATTATAGACTAAAATAATAACATATCCTAATGAGGATTTCTAGGGACCACTTCTGAAAATGGTTCAATTATTAGGACACACAAGGTGTTAATAGGGTTTTTAGGTCAAAGAGATATTGAAAATGAATGGAATATAGGATAGAAAAGGTCATAGAGGTAAAGTATATTATGATAGGATTTCATGCATAATAAATTATTATCACCCATATATAAGGTGATATTTATGAGATTTTTAGGTGTGAATTTCCTATTTTTTTAGTGCCATGGTTGTCAAAGCTTAATCAATATTATTTTTATCCTTACGTAATGAAAACATTGTAATGTAATGAAGTGAAGTTTAAAAGGTTGTGAAATATATAAATAGAATGGACATGTGTGCTTAAAAAAATAAACTATGTTTAATAAGTGAGTAAAAAAATTTAGAGTATAATAACCTCATGTTAGTATAAAGAGTTAAATATGTGGCATGAAACATGAAAATAAGCATACAAAGCATATAGGATACTTATAAGACCTAGATGAGTAAACCTATAAGAGTTATACTTAAATAAGATGATGATTGAGTGATTAGGGATGATGAGGGATGAGGAAAGAGCGATTAAGGAATATGAAGGATGAGGATGGAGTGATTAATGGTGATGAGGGATGGTGATGGTCAATGTAAGTATGATTAGGGATGATAAGGGAGTGATTAGGGATGATGAGGTATAGTGAATGTTGATGGAGTCAATAGGATGATGAGGGATGAGGAGGGAGTGATTAGGGATGATAATAGTGAGGAGGGATTTATTAGGGATGATGAGGGATGAGGAAAGATTGATTAGGGATTATTAGGGATGATGAGGGATGAGGAAAGATTGATTAGGGATTATTAGGGATGATGAGGGATGGTGAAGGTCTAAAGGAGTGATTATGGATGACAAGGGATTTATTAGAGATTATTAGGGATAGTGAAGGTCAATGAGGGAGTTATTAAGTACAATGAGTAATGTTGAGAGAGTGATTAGGGGTGATGAGGGATGAGTAGGAAATAATAAAGGATAATGGAGGGAAGATCAGCAAGTGAAATTAAAACAAAGTGGTTATTTAATGTGTACAAGTCATCAATGTCACCTATACTACCCCAATCACACCACTTCATATAAAGTTTAAAGTCAGTGGTTTGGAAACTTCAATTTTGATAAACCTGAAACTCTTATAAATACCAAGAAGTAATCCTAAAGGCACAAAAACCTAAAAAATGACTATATGTTTACCAAAAATAGACATCAATTGTAAAAATTTCCCTAAAATCCATAGGTTCAATATTGAGACCCTAAAAATACCAAATTACTAACCATATTGGATTTTACAAAAACTAATTTCCACATCATAAGGTGTGTAAGTGTGAGACCAACTCTATAAGATGCAAAATGACCATAATTTCTTATATTTACTAAAATAAATTTAAATTATAAGGAAAAGAATGTAATAATATAAATGTAAACTTATCCTCAACATTTATAGTAAATATAAATTTTAAATAAATTTTACCTTTTTATACATGTTATTTTTATTTTCCCTATAAAACAATAGGAATGTGTACAAGTTCCTAATAGTTCATATGCATTCTTAATAATGTGTATACTTTCCTAGTAATGTTGATGTATTTGATGCCAAGGTGCATTTGGTGAAGATGCATGGTGATTGGTATTTCAAGTATGATCTTGTGTGCTTAGTGTGATAAGGAATCCATGTTTCAACTAAGAATTTGAAGGCAAGAGAGAATTTGAAATAAACCTAATATCTCTTCTATTGGTTGATGTCAAGGTTGATGTTAAGGTTCAAGACATCTTGAATTTTTCATGTGTTCGCACAAAGAGATATGATGGTTATGTGAGAATTGAAGCATGGTTATGAAGCTATAGGTTTACTTGAGGTCATGAGATAATGTTGATCAGAAAGAGATTATTTTGGTTGTGTGAAAGTGTTGTCTAAAGAGTGTTTTTATTTGATATCATTGAGTTTAGCATCTTTGAGTACTAGTTATTGATTACAAGGTGTCTTGAGAATCATAATCATAACAAGCATAGTCATATCATGAGCATGTACATAGGATACCTAATCTAGTTGATGAAGGAACATGGTATTTTGGTGAGATGAGAACACATAGACATGAGTGGTTCTATAAGGTTGTTTGATCATGCATGTGAGGAATTGGAGAAATCATGAGAGTCTTTGAGTGAGACTATAATAGTAGGACCTTCAAATCAAGTCTGTAATTAGACTAGTCTTAGACCCTACCTAGCCTAATGAGATATCATGAGCTATTATCAAGGCATGTGAAAGATGTTTGATATTATTTGAGCATGTGAGATATTATATGATCATGTGATTGAAGATTTTAAATCTTGAAATAGGTTTTAAGGCTAGTTCAAGGCCTAATGAGTGTGAAGACTTAGGTAAAGAAAGTAAGGTGGTGAGAGTATAGCCTAATGAGGCATGAGATTTATTTTCTAAGGTAAGTAAGTAAAATTTATATTTATCATATTTATGATAGCCTGATAGGTTTTTCTAGGTGTATTCATGAATTTTCAAGTCAAATTTTGAAGGATAAGGCAATAAAAAGTGCTTGGAGGTCTCTCAAGTACATATAATGAAGGGTTCTCAACACAAGAAGGATTTTATTGTGATCATTAGCTCATAAAAAATTTGCATGGGAACCTAAAATTTTAATGGTATATTGTAAAGGGTCCTATGTAATAATTCTAGGCATTTTTTTTTGGATTAAGGGGATATGCTTCATGAATGATTATTAAGAATAGAAATAGGTTTAAACCCTCTTAGAACCCTAATAAGGACCTGATGTTGAAGATGTTGATCAAAAGTTCCTAGAATGGATTAGTATGCTCAGATAAGATATTGGAGGCTGTATTAAACTCTCCCAAGCACTTTTAGTTGTGATTGAGTTGTCATGTGTGTGAATACACCCTACAATAAAGTGTTAATTTCTTAGAGATTTGTTGTAGTAGTCAGAGTTGACCAAGTCAAAATATGAAAATGGATGGATGATGAATATTGAGACATGTAGTTTATTTCAATGAATTTTTTTGACATATTATATCCCTAAAGTGTGTAAACTAAACATCTAAGTTAACTAGTCACTAACAGGCTTAATAGTGGAAATAGTGAAAAACCTAGGCAATGATAAGAAGGTGATTAGGAATGTGTTTTCATGATAATATGAAGGAAATAATTACATAAATATTTTTTAAACAATTTTTAATAATTTTCATATTTGGTATAAGTTTTGGAGGTCAATGAATATAGTGAAAAGGTTACTCACAACTTGACCTGTCTAGTTGAGATGAGATAATGAGAAATATAGTCATGAGATTGGTCTATAAGACCAATATTTTATATTTCAATATATTATATTTATATTTTAAAATGGTATAATTATCTCATATTTTCATCTATATTCATCATAAGTAATTTAATATGTATATAAAAATGTTGGAGGTCTGAGCCACCATGGCTAGTCTTTGAGGAAAATTGGTAGTTCTAAGTGAGTTAGTTATAGACATGTTTTTGAGGCTCCATGCCCTATGTGATGAAGTATATTACATATGGTGATGTTTATTATTAATTTTAAGTGTTTTTAATTATTTTTTAAAGCTTTGAATTTAGTGAAAGTTTTTGAAATGTTGAAGCCAAAATGACTTATTTTTTTCTAGTTTGATTGTGTATAGTGAGATCAAAAGATTAGTTTGCAAGACCAATATTTGACATTAGACCTTGTTATTTTTTTATTTTAAAGTGGTATATAGATTTAAAATTATATTTTTAAAGTGTTATTGTTCATGGTAAGTGTTATTTTAGGTGTTGAATATCAAGTTATTTATGACTAGTGCTTGGAGTGTTCTGGTAGTTCTAGGTGGGCTATTTGCAGAGAAGTGTTTGAGTCATTTTAACCTAAGTTATGAAGTCTAAATCAAATTATTAATTTTTTAAGGTCATTTTTTTTCTTTTAATGTGACTTATTTTCATATTTATGTGACTAAATTATGTATATGCTTCAATTTTGTTGCGCAGACTTTCTGTAGGTTCACATGCCTAAATGTGAATAGTGCTACAAGGAGTGTTCATGAAGAAGTTGGTGATGAAAAGTGTTATGGAAATTATAATATGTTTATTTTGGTATATTTTATAAATTTATGAAAGTATACTATTCTTTAAAAAAGGTAAATTGTTTCAAGGAAAGCAAAATGCAACGTGTTCTACGGTAGACCTAATGGAATTAGGTTTCCATGAGACCTAAAAAAGAAATGAGGTCTAATGGAATTATGATAGACTAAAAATGACTCAATATTAGTTTGAATCATGTTTATGAGATTTAATAAGACCTATTAAATGTCTTATCTAATAATTTTAATGGTGAGGAGCTGACTAAGTGGCATATGAACAAGGAATGTTATATATACAATGTAGTTTTAGGCCTATTAAAATGTAGAGTGTAAGCGAATAATATAACACATTACTGAGAATAAGGATGTATTTTAGACCATAATAAGAGTTTATATGATATTTAATTAAATTTTATAGTGTGTCTTCATATGAATATCAAGGTCATATGACCTAATCAGTCTTTAAGAGACCTAATTGAGTGAAGAGACCTAAAACATAGTTTGAGAGGGATAAGAGTGTGAAGAGCTGAAGAGGTGGTCATCATTAGTTAGTTGAGAAACAAGGTGTTCATAATGTTATCAAATAAATTAGGTGGCTAAGATGGTGATGAGTCATATATGGGATTGGTGCCTCCTTACAAGTTGGTGCTTATTAAAGCCTAGCTAGGTTGGTGTTTAGCTAGTTAGGGTTGGTGCTCCATGTGGAGTTGGTGCTTCAATAAATTGTGATATTTTGAATTATAGGATTGTATTCCATTTGTATGGATTATTTGGTTTTATTCTCCTTGAGGTTTTCCCACATATATGATGTGATGTCTTGTGTAATATTGTTTCATGATTATATGACTGATTGCTTATGCATTGCTTAATCTATATGTTGATGTAATTGTTCATGTATGCTAAGGAGGATAGTGTATATTTTTTATAACATGTATGCATTATATCACGTATGTGCTATTAAAATTTAAATTCAAAAATTCAATCCTTTCAGCTCAAAAATGGCTTGGATTCCTGAGCCAAAGGCTTGGACCTACACACACACACACACACACACACACATATGAGTAAAAGAGTTTTGATATAAAACATCAAATTTAAACTTATATTACCAAATACGCTATGGATTTCAATAGACAAATTCAAAAACTTACTACGATGACAACTATCATGATCTCCTCTTTCCAAATATTTGATTTTTATAATTTTTGGACTATTTTAAGGGTTTAAACTATGTTAATTTCTAACTATACCTTTTTTAGGCCACTACATGCTGATAATATACATGCCTATTTATGTTTATATAATTGATATTTTTGATTGAATGGAAAAAAATTATATGGTCAGAAATTAGTCCTAATTCTACACACATTTAAAAAAAACCCATTTTCTTTTTTTTAGGGTAGTTGTGGAGCCACATAACTGGCTATCCATTTTTTTAATAACTTTTTAGGATATATTTACTTAAAAAAATAAAAAAATAAAAAAAATATAGGTCATAAACTATAAGATATTATCTAAATAATCATCAAAGGTTTCAAATAATGTTAAATGATTCTGAAAACATGGTGATCCATATGGCCATCTATACACTCTATTTTCTTGAGAAAACAAGAGTTTCCATTCAAATTTAATATGTTTGATCTAGTTATACTTAATCATTTTTGAAAAAAAGTAGTGTTTTGGAAACTAGACTTGAAGTTCTATAATTCATGTTTTTATATCATATTCAAATTTTGAGTGTAGCTACTTCAAATTATCTACACAATTTAAGTTTTCTAAAATTTTAGGAAAATCATGTCCATGAGTAGCTCCTTTTTTTCCCCCAACTTTGTGCACTTAGTTTTATTTTTATAATATTAGTATATCATTGGAAATTTTAGCAGATACTATGCACACATCATGTCAATTTTAATGTAAGAGTATGCAATTAAGTGTTACTTCTTATTTTACTTGTATTGTTTGAGTCTAAAGTCACTTCATCAAATCAAACAAACCATAACATTAAACAAGCACATGTTACATGCACCACATTACACAAGGAAGTGTTACACTTACAAAATTATACCAAACTATTTACCTTTTTCAGAACAAGATCAAAACCCATTTGTGCCTTTTATTTCTAAATAGTATTATTACACTGTCATTTTTATCTAGACAAGTTAGAGTTATTCTTGATCAAGTTCTAAGCATCCTAAAAGTGTGGATTTGATTTCAAATCTAGCATGGTTACACCATTCACATAGACATTTGATCTTTTTCCCAAGATTTAAGTTTCCTTCTCAAACCAAGTTTGAAACACACTCCCAAGTATAAATCTATGTACAACTAGTTTACATTTGAGTCTTTCTTATCACTTCGGCTTGAATGTTTTAATTTTTTATTTTAGTTTTTGATACTTGAGTTAGATTTATAAATTGGTTTGCCTAGGATAACTTTAGACCTTCATTTTCTTATTTTAATTTTATTTTAGACCAAGTTAACTTTTAACCTAGTTTTTGAGTTTACCTCGACCAAGTGCACTCTTTGCTTCAAACTAATTGATTTATATTTAAGTTCATTTCAAGTTTTGTGCCTATATTAGGTCCATTTAAAAGACTATATTTTTGGCATTTCCCAAATACCTAGAATAATTTTGATTCTTAGACATAGACCAAGTTTGTTTTACCTTTAGAAGGACCCGTGTTCATGTTTCACCTTTAGACCTCTTTCTAAGAGCTATTTGTATTTTCATGATAGTTTTTAGACTTTGATCAAGTTTGTTTCAAGTTTCCCATTTAGGCCAAATTTTATATGTTTTCAATACTCAAGATCCTTATGGAAATGATAGTTTTTGAGATGGATCCATATCCCACATTTTATACCCACTATATGGAATAGTTCCAAGACCAATTATCACTTATTCTTTCCAACACACCTTATTATCTAGGGCAAGATCAAGACCAGACTATGCAGTACCCTACTAGTATATCACTAGCATGGAATAGGTCCAACAATAATAGACTTACTTTATGACTACTCCAACTTAGACCACTTATGATCCTTACTTTTTTATCTCCATCTATTTGAGAATAGAGATGAAATCCTTTTTAGAGAAGTAGAGGTAGGTGCTAAATTCTTGATCAACTTTCGACATGAAAGTTTACCTAGTTTGGGTAGATCTCCTAGTAATGTTCCTACCATTAAACCATTTTAATATGCATAATATAGCCATAACCATGATCTTATACCAATGAATAAACTTGATATTATTTTGACTATAAAATCAATGAGTCAAATTGTTGACAAAATGGGATAAATACAACAAGCACACCAAACATACCTTAATTTGGCCAAGAATATGAATTGTATGAACAATGAAAATACACCACTCATAGATTTAAATCCATCAACTGAGGTGAAAAATAACTCATCCGGTTATACCAATATGAACATAAAACCATTCATGAAAAATACAAAAGTTAGGGACATGTTTAATACCCTATTCATTGGGGAATAAATTGTGGCTCCTACACAAGAACCTTTACAAAACATGGTAGATAACATGAAAGTGTACCCTAATCCACACCAAGCTAGGTCAAATATATAACATATCAACTCACAACAATTTTTCCCTATAAACACCTTAAGTGGTTCATAATAGTAGGGTAAAATAATTTGTAGTTGATATATGTAACAAATGACTACCCCTCCATTGGTCACTTCTTCAACTACACTTTAGGTGGTAATTAATCAAATGCAAATTAGCATTCCACCCCAATAGGGGGTGAACAATATTATTCCCTAATATGTGGAGACCAATATTCCATGATAATAGGTACTGACTAATGTGCAACCATAACAAGTGTTAAATCAATTGAAAACATTATATAACCAATAGCATATATTATTTAGTCTATAATAGTTGGTATCTAATCAACAATAATTTCCAAAAATTTAGTAAGTACCAAACAGGTAATAAGTGTTAACCTAAAAATAGGGGTTTAACCTCACTAGGAAATCATTGCCTTTTTCTCAAAAAATACCTCACATTTGATAAGGGCCTAACATGTAATACCTTTAGCTGGAAATGAATACCTTTTATAGAATGGAGTTCAACTAGTCAATAACATGTTCCTATTCAAAACCCACACAAAGTACATTCCACAATGACAAATACCTTTATCTCAGCTATAGTTCCCTCCAAAATAGAGTCATGTTTCTAATTCTAATAAGAATATTTACCAAAAACATGTACTGTATCATCAATATAATTCTATCTAAAGGATTTGTATTCCACGTCAATTGATCAACCAAGCCAATATTCCATAATACCATGCTACTCCATTATACCTCAATCAAGGTAATTCACCTTTGATTACCCAACCATAAATATAACAAAATGTACCATAGATATTTCTATCCTAATAAGTAAAACAAATGAAGGATGTAATTATAGTTATTCAAACTAAGAAGTGGACAAAAAAATTTAAAATAGACTATGTATGTTCATATCCATTCAACATGGAGTACTATTAATGACCATTTCCAAAAAGTAATGAGCCACCAAAGTTTGATAAATAAATGGGTAGAGGTTACCCAAAGGAGCATTTTAAGGAGTTATTTGTTTTGTGCGATCCAGTGGCCTATAGTGATATATACTTGCTTCTCTTTTTCCCTAGAAGTTTAGCTAGACAAGCCTTGGAGTGGCTTCTTAAACTACCAAAAATTATGTACCTGAATATGATGACCATTCATAAAATGTTTTACAACATTTATCCTATAATACCAAGAATAAGATTATTATGCTTGATTTAGGTTAAGTTATACAAAGGGTTGGTGAGATATTTTTAAGCTACTTGCAATGGTAGAGAGTGATTGATAACCATTTCATGCACAATATACCTAATAAATAGTTGACTATTATATTTACCAAGAACTTACATAGTGAGATACCTTATCACCTTGAGTTCCAATGTAATCACACATTTCAGGAGATTAATGAAAAGGGTATACAAATTTAGAAGTTCTTTATCAATAAGGGGATAACCTAATGGTCTCCTCCTAATCAAAACCAAAATTAAGGCCAAAACCAAGCCTAAAGTCTAATTTAGATGTAAGATTCTATACCACATTAGGCTAATACTTTTAAAAAATCCAAGGCCTATAACCATAACAAAAGTTTTGTTGATAATGGAGTTATTGATTCATGACATGTCTAAATGGTGTAAACACCATCTGCTCACCCAACTCCATATATGTAGCCAATTCTACAAGCTCAGCTAGCTCCACAAATGTAACCAATTTTTCTTATGCAATTGTTCTTGCCTCCTCCTTTGTAAACACCTCCTCCAAGAAGAAGACCTTAGGATATAGTATTTAGTGATCTTGGATAACCAATTGAGTCAGTATTCAAAAAATTATCTACTACCAATATGATTAGTTATCCCAGGTCAAAGCATTCCATGAAGGTGTTCTTTTCCCTCATTAGTACAAAGATCATGAATTCTATGACTATCACTAAGTAAAAGGGTATTCTATATGATTATGTGTGCAATTAAGGCACCTCATTCAAAACATGTTTGAAAATGGAGAGATCGAGTTGGAAAATAAGGATTCTACTTCCAATTAGAGCCTTGATATTTACCAAGATACTTTTCCACAACATAACACTAATAATCAAAATCAACAAACATTAAGGCCACCTATACAACAATAATAATAACAACAATAAAGACATTAACATAATGGTCAAAACTAGGACCAAAAAATACATCTAATCATGAGGCCTCACCATCATATATGAATACAATAAAGTTATAGTCTCTATTATAGGTAGTTATATAGCTACATTCATGATCAACCCTAGACCAACTACTAACTGATCATGACCATTGCCTAATAAGGACTATCATCCTCGCTATGTCGATAAGCCTCCTTTTACTTATGACCATATCCAAATGCAACAAAAATCAAATATTATCATCCAAGGCCCTTCTCCTACTTCTTCTTATTATAATGGCCCTTTACCTAATCCAAATTTCATGATCACAACTCTATAAACTAAAATCACCATTTTAGGCCCACAACCACATTCTACTTATATGCCTATTTATTCTACCATACTAGCTAAGAGTAAGCCAATTACCAATCCTAAGGATAAAATGTATGATATTCTAGAGTAACTAGAAAATATATTTGAAAAAATATCTATTTTAGATTTGTTGTGTACATCTACCTATTAGAGGTCTAGATTGCACCCTAGCTTGCCCAAATCTAGCTCAACATGGGACTAACCCCAAGGTATGGGTATCCTATATTTGGGTCAAACCTCTAGTATTTTTAACAAGGCTAGCTCCTTAGATGCATAATTTCAGCTCATTTTCACTACTAAAACCTACTAATGACCAAGGAAAAGGGAGAGAGAGATAACTTGAAATGGAAACCTAAGCTAACAATGGTGATGCACATAAAAGATGGTTGATCCGCTCCATTTGAGATCCTATTAAACACTAATGAGATAATAAAAATACTAGATATAAGACTCCAAGTATCTATCATACATCAATATTTCATGCAAAGGTTTACCAAATGATCAAGAGCCAAGGGAAGTGATGGAGAGGTATAATGCAAGGCACTAACTAGTCAATGTATCCACATGCAAGCCTTAATCAAAATATATTTAAACACTAAACATGACATGCATAAAATTATTAACTAGTAACTAACTGACATTAAGACTTGACAAGGGAGGGATTTCTACCACATATGCAAATAAAACTAACATGTACATGTTATACCAGAACTAAAAATTGAAAATAGTCTTGTATTCATCTCAAAAGGTTACAAGCTTAATCTTGATAGAGTCTAGTCATGCCCAAGAGAGGGAATAAAGGGATCATTATTCAAGCTCTAAAGCCTTTATTTATAGTAGAAAGGGAGAGAGAGAGAGAGAGAGAGAGAGATAGATCGAAACAATGTGTATGAGAGTGGAGAAAAGATCCAAGTTATCAAGGAAGATGGTGGTAGTCCATTAGTTCCTTTGTATATGCATACCTTCCTTTAATAAGGATTTATCCTTATCAACAAGATAACCTCCTTTTATCCCAAAAATACATAATCTCATGTTATTGGTTAAGAGATTTACTACATGACCAGAGTTTGTTTTTCATGGTAACAAAGTCTGTTTGATCATAATTAATGATCTTAACTACTTTTCCAACTACTAGTTCGCCACTTTGGACCCTAATCCCACTTGACTTTCATAGGAGGAATAAATCTTCAAATTTTGAAACTAATAGTACCATGCCATGAATGGTGGTTAGTAATTGCTTTGTAAATTATATAACCACATCAATAGATGAGACCTTTTTCATTAATCATATATCTTCTCTATTTCCATGTTTGGATCATAAGTCCATTCTATAGATGGAAAACCAATCCAAGATTATTGGTTTTCCTATAGTATTCACATCGATATAGACCTATAAACTATATATCCCCTTTTTTTGCTTATATTTGGTCTAAATAGACCCATTTTGTCTTTATAGGAGTTGAGAGCTCTCTATATACATGTCCTCTCATAAGAAATGGTGCATATAGTCACATAATGAAATTTACATGATCTAAATTCTTGAATCAAAGGTCCATATTTAGATTTAATGACATTCCTTTATGTCATTAATCACCTTGGTTACATTATTATGTCTTGTTAATGGCATTTATCTAAGCTCCAATGGTGATGGGATGACCCTATAATACCTATTTTCTTTGGTAAAAAACTACCCTTTGGTTGAAGTTTGTCTATCAAATATTGCTTGGGCTAATCAAAATGCCCCAACCTATCTTTATTCCCATTGGCCTCACATATCCCCACTATTAGATCTTGAATTTTTAACCTCCTACACATCATTAATCTTTATTTTCATGATTAAATACATTCCATCGATCTTTTGTCAGCTTGAATGTGCTCATGCCACTTGTCAATCATGCATTGATCTCAAGATCCTATTGTCAGTTTGTTGCTTTATGCACTTACACCACATGGTGGCATCTCAAGCTAATTAACCTTTTAACTCATCTCACACTGTCGATATCCCTTGGTATGAATGAATGCCAACCATTGGATCTTCTTGTATTTAAAAATAAATGGCTATTTACCATGGTCTAAATTTAATGTCTATGTAACCAGCATTTGACATCTACGAGACCATTATTGACATCTACACCAATGTCAAATTTAATACCATAATGGTTTTTTTCATAGCTCAAAGTTGACATCTATGTGAACATTTCCCATTATTTGAACAACTTTGAAATCTTGGACTATACGTGAAAAGGTAATGGAGGCACTATATTTTTAGAAGATTTTCTTGATACTAAAAGGATGGTGCCCATTTGATCCACTAGTTTTAGGAAACTTCTAAGTGTGTTAACAAGGTGATTAAGTGAGATGACCTATGTGATTTTTGATGAAATCCACATGCTTATCACTGATCATTTGAACCTAAATGGCTATTTTATGAGGCTTTAATTTGGTACTTTCATGAACATCTTGATATGCATGACCAACTTTGAAAACTCATAACTTGAGCTAGGAATCTCACATAGACTTGACATTTTTAGATCATGTTCTTACCATGAATAACTCCATGGCACTAAAATATTTTGGCTCATGATTATTTCTAAGGTGAATTTATTAAATGCATAAACATGTTGTCTATTTCATTTCTTTATGATGTCTTGATGATGGTATAGCTTATTAAATCTTGATCCTAAACTTTTATAGCTCTGAATGATTTTTTGAGGCCTATGTGAACTTGTCCCTAATATTTAATTACATTGATCACCTTAAAGATCTATTTAGATCCTTTTTTTTTCCTATAAATTAATTAGAATGCACTTTAAGCAAGCTTAAAGTGTTTCAAAATATTTGTGATCAATGTGAGACCCTTGGAACACTCATTCCATCAAGAAATTTGTCTAAGACATTTGATCACTTGGTGAATCAAGAACTCTAATTCTTTATCTACATTAAGACCTCTTAGAGATTGTACTACATCTATTCAATTTCATATGTGGGCCAAAACTGGTTAACATTTTTGGTGACTTGTAAGGAAGCATTCCTATTATGCTTGAGAACCCATACCATGTTGCCTTATCTAGTCCATTGGGCATGGAGTCTCCTCTTTGGTTCAACATATTGACTTGGATTTAACACTGCTTATAACCCTTGAATAACCCCTTTTTGAAACAAATAGAGACCAAAAGAAAAAGAAAAATAATATAGAGTGCCCCAAGCTACTTATTGAAGGGAAACTAACCTAGAAGAAAATAGGGAAAATAAATAAACGTGCTAGAAAAATAATTGGAATACTTTATCCGAACTACTCTAATTATGTACAACTTAAAACTATATGTACCTTACCTCGTACATCAAAAGGAAAGCTTGAAAATTCTCCTACATCATGGGATGATGGGTTTAATGAGGCATGAAACTTATTTACTCGTGGTCTTGATACCTACTTCTTTTTTATTATGGATATCAACTTCTTTATCATGATATTTAATGAGAACCAATCAGCTCCAAATAGTTCAACTATGTGCATCTAGATAGTCTCAATTTCCTCATATGGCTCCTCAACCATGACCTCTAATGATGGTTTAAAAACACTTACCTATTTGATCTCCATGGTGTCTTCAATAATACTGGGTTCCTTTTCATTTGCAAGTTCTTCAAGCTCATCAAGGAGTTTTGCATATTCTATCCAATCTTAGTTATAATCCTCCATGGGAAACTCTTTGTACACCTTCTCAAATACTTGACCCTCAACTTGGTAAAGACCTTCAAGCTCTTGAAAAATATTCATTTTTAGATGCCAATCACCCTTTTGTTCTTCACTTTGATCAAACTAGATGAGATCAATTTGAAGGATATCTTAATCCTTTTCAATAAGAGATATATCAAAATCATCTATGACATCCATTTATACCAATATCTCATCAAGACCAACCTTCTCATTCTAATTTGACATCTCTAGAGTAGCACTATCTTACTAAAGCTCTAAAACATTAATAGAACCCTTAGATGAAGATTCAACCTACTGCATTATCTCATCATCCAAGTCTACCATATTAACCTCATCAATCTCACTCATGAAATCATGGTACAACTATTTCCAATGGTATTCTTCTCTAAGAATGCTTTTTTTCTTACCAATGGTTCTATGTGAGTTGTCTTCATGGCTACATTCTAGAGAAAGATGAGCCTATACTTTATCTATATCAGCTATCATAAGCTCTTATGAAACCTCTTGATTTTGGATAGTTGATATGTGATCAATAGGTTCTTGAGAAATAACCTATTGATGCACATCTAAGATTGCTTCCTATTACATTTCATCTCTAACTTGCACTTGATCTTTCAACTCATCTTCTTTGGAATTATGAAAGGTTTAAACATTCTTGTTATTTCCATGTGGCATTCCAGTAATGATCTCTTCTTCTTGGTCACTAAAGTCATCATTATTTTATGTCTCTTTAGTTGTATCTTCTTGATTTTCCTCACAAAGGAGAGGCTCTTTCTCAAAGAGTGGCATAGTAGACCCTTGAAAATAATCAGAAAGATGAGAGAGGTCCAAATAAGTTACCATAGGTACTTGACTTTTCTCATGGATATGCTCTTCTTGGATCACCTTCACCTCATCTCATTGTTTTGCTTCTTGAATGGCTCTCTGTGAAGAAAAGTCTTTGGGATTTTGAGAGAAAAATGAGTGGAGGATGAATGGTCTCTCATTTGACTTCCATAATCACCGCTTCCTCCTTATTTTTCATACTATTTTGGATGGATTTACAAGATGGAAATGACCTATACTCTTGAGGAGGGGAGGGTGGGGATTGAATGACTTTGGATTTTCTTTATTACATGATTTGGTTCCAAGATGAGAAAGATAGAGGTCCTTCTTTAAGCTTTTGATTTTGGTTCTCTTCCTCCTTCCTTGTCTTCAAATCTAACTTTTTGATCTACCTATCTATATTCTCTTATAATATATTATCTTTAAAATGATTAGTGGCTTCATAATAGGGAACACTAGAGTATTCTATCTCATTTCTACCACCACCTAACTTCACCACTTGATTTTAGCTTAGAAAGTTGAAGGAAATTTTAAGGGGTTCTTGAGGAAGAATGGATGGATCCCATATCTCAACAATAAGTTGCTCAATAGTAGTCCCCTTCTTTATTTGATATCTCTCTTAGATAGATCTCTAAGAAAGGAAGGTCTAAGTAACACATGAAGAACTTGGAACACTTGGAAGGTTACTTGGAATGGTCTATTGGGGAGGAATGGGTGGCACGTAAGAAGGCTAAGGTGGTGTTTATGAAGGTATATAATATTGGTGAGGTTGGATCTACTACTCTTTAAGGATTTTTAGCATATCTTCAATTCTCTAAATATAACAACTTACATCCATCATTTCGCTTGTGAGATTGTTTTAATTTTCTCTCTCAATAGGTGACCATTATCATTTCACTTGCTATAATGACTCTCTCACATGATGAATCAGGTGAGTAGGGACATCTTGGCCATAATAATTTTGTGAGCATAATTCTAGTGTATGTGTGTCAAGGATTACTAAAGTTTGCTTAAGTGATGATATGGATAGCTCACAATAGGGCTGGTAAGGAGTAATATTATGATGGGTTTATTGTTCATAGGAAGGATTGGGGAAATATGTATGTATGACTGATATAGATCCTCATGCTATTGGTGAGGATCATAGTGTGGTTGACCATAAGGCATATGTAGATCATGGTAGGGTTGATAAGGGTCATATAGATCATGAGGATCATATTGGGATTACTAATAAAGAGGTGGATAATATGGGTATTCACCATAGTTGTCCATATTAGCCTCATATGTCAAATGATATGCATGAACTGACTAAAATTTCATTGAGACATAGCTAGTCTACTCATAACTAGAAGATTTGACTCATAGTAACCATTAGTGATAAATTACTTACTTCTAAAGTTTAATCAGAAGAAAGACACACCAAGATCTTCCCACTCTTTTAGACATTTATTCCACCAGATGTGCCAAAATTGTTAGAGGTCTAGATTGCACCCTAGCTAAGCAAGGGATTATTTAGGTCCTCTGCCCAAATCTAGCTCAACATGGGACTGACCCTAGGTTGTGGGTATCCTATAATGGGTTTAAACCTCTAGGACTTTTAATGAGGATAGCTCCTCAGATGCATCATTTCATCTCATTTCCACTACTAAAACCTACTAATGACCAAGGAAAAGGGAGATGGAGATAACTTAAAAGGGAAACCTAGGCTTAAAATGGTGATACACATAAAATATGGTTGATCCATTCTGTTTGAGCTCCCATTAATCACTAATGATATAATCAAAAGACTAGATATACGACTCTAAGTATCTATCATGCATCATTATTTCATGTAGAGGTTCACCAAATGATCAAAATCTGAGGGAAGTGATGGAGAAGTCTAATGCCAAAAACTAACTGGTCAATGTATCCACATACAAGCCTCAATCAAAAGATATTTGAATACTAAATATGACCCACATAATGAGATCAACTAGTAACTAGGTGAGATTAGGATTTGACAAGGGAGAGATTTCTACCACATATGTAAATCAAACTGACATGTACATGCTATACTAGAATAATGAAAACTAAAAATAGTCTTGTATTCATCTCAAGAGGTTACAAGATCAATCTTGGCAGAGTCTAGTCATGACCAAAAGAAGGAATAAAGGGATCATTTTTCAGGGATCAAAAACATATATTTATAGAAAAAAAGGAGAGAGAGAGATGGGGAAAATGCATAGGAGAGTGAAGAGAGGATCCTAATCATCAATGAACATGGTAGTAATCTATTGGTTCCTTTCTATATGCATGCATTCATTCAACAAGGATTCATCCTTATCAATAATTTAACCTCCTTTTGTCTCAATAATCTATGAGTTCCTCTCATTGGCTAAGAGATTTATTAGATTAAAAGAGTTTATTCTATATGGTGATAAAGTCTTTTTGAGTGGAATCAATGCTCTTAACTACTTATTCAACTACCAGTTCACCACCTTAAAACCCCAAGCCCACTTGGTTTAATAAGGAGAATCAAATCCTTGAATCTTGAAACTAATAGTGCCATGTTGTGAATGGTGTTTATTACCTTATTTTATAATTATAGAGCCACATCGATAGATGAGACCTTTTTCATTAATCATATATCTACTCTATTTCCATGTCTGGATCATAGGTCCATTCTATATATGGAAAACCAATCCAAAAATATTGGTTTTCATATAGTCTTCATGTTGATATAGACCTATAGACTATATATCCCCTTTTCTTGATTATTTCAGGTCCAAATAGACTCATTCTATCTTTTTAGGAAACAATATTTCACCATATGTAGGTCTTCTTACAAGAAATGGTGAATATAGTCATAGAATGAACCTTGCATGATCTAAATTGTTAAACCAAAGGTTTATATTTAGCTTTAATGGCATTCCTTTATGTCATTGATCATGATGGTTACATCATTATGTATTTTTAATGGTATTTAGTTAAGCTCTAATGGTGATAGGATGACCCTATAATACCTATTTGCTTTGGTTGAAAAATTTCCCTTTGGTTCAACTTTATCCATCAATAAATACTTAGGATAATTAAATTGCTTCAACCTATCTTTATTCCTATTAGCCTCATAGATCCCCATTGTTATATCTTGAATTTTTGACCTCTTATCACCATTGATCTTTATTTACATGATTAATTACACTCCATCGATCTTCTATCAGCTTGAACATGTTCATGCCATTTGTCAATCATGCATTGATCTCAAGATCCTATTGTTAGTTTGCTACTTTACATGCTTACACCATGTGGTGGCCTCTCAAGCTCCTTAAAATTTTAAATCATCTTTCACTATTGATCTCCCTTGGTATTAATGATTGTCAATTATTGGATCTGCTTGTATTTGAAAACAAATAGTTATTTACTATGGTATAAATTTGGCATTGATATGAACATCATTTGACATACATGAGACCATCATTGGCGTTCATGTGAGTGGTAAATTTAAGACCTTAATGGTTTTTTCCAAAGATTAAAGTTGATGTCTACCTGAATATCTCTTATTATTTGACCAACTTTGAAAGATTAGATCTAGAAATAAAAAGGTCATGGAGGCACCAAATTTGGAGGAGATATTTTTGACACTAAAATGATTATGCCCACATGATCCACTAATTCTAGGAGTTTTCTAAGTGTTTTTTCAAGGTGTTATAGTGATCTAACTTATATGATTTTTCATGACATCTATATGTCTAGTACTGATCATTTGAACCTAATTGGATATTTGTTGTGGCTTGAATTTGACACTTACATGAATGTCTTAATCTATGTGACCAACTTTGAATGCTCATAACTTGAGCTAGGAAGCTCAGGCAGACTTCAGATTTGTAGAGCATATTACTACCATAAATAAATCCATGGTGCTATAATATTTTGTATCATGAGGCTTTATGAGGTGCATTTATAAAATGCATAAACATGTTATCTAGTTTTGTTATTCATGACATCTTGATGATGGTCTATCTTTACAAAGCTTGTTCATGAACTTTTGTATCTTTGAATGAATTTTTGAGGCCTATGTGAACTTGGCCTTGACCTTAAATTGCATTGATCACCATGAATAGCTATTTGTATCCTTTTATTTACCATGTAGATTAATCAAAATTCACTTTAATCAAGCTTAAATTGTTTAAAATGGTTTATGATCAATGTGAGACCCTAGGACCACTCATTCCATCTAGAACTTTATCTAAGACACTTGATCATTTGGTCAATCAATATCTCTACTTATTTCTCTGATTTAAGAGATCTTAGATACTACACTACATCTAGGAAGTTTTGTATGTGGGCTAAAATTGGCCAACACTACCATCCAATAAAATCCTTACATAACTCTTGAACCAATCCCAAGTACTAAATGACAATACAGTAGATAAATTCCATGATTTGGTCAAACACCTAGCCCTTATCCATCAATTGAAATTTGACCAAAGTGATATTCATGGGCCTTATCTACAATAAACCATTATATGTTAAAGTTGTCATAGCATAGCACAAAGTCAAACATGTCTTCATAAATAATGAATCAAGCCTTAATATTATGTCTCTATGACTGGTCAAGCATCTTGGATACACTATAGTTGAACTTTAGTTCAATAATATTACCATCAAGGCCTATGAAAATGAAGAATGATAATCACATGGAACAATTTATTTATCATTTATCATTAGACCATTGACCTTGACACATTTTTCCATGTGTTAGATCTAGATTTATCATATAACTTACTTATGGGTTGACCATATATATAAGAAATTTGGGAAATACCTTCCACATTACACAAATTTATCAAGTTCCCCCATTATAGGATGGAGGTAAATATTCCTATAAACCTACAACCATACTAATTCTACAAAAATGTAGAGGCTGAGTATAAAAGTTATGATTATCATTTTGGCCTAGACCCTAAGCTTATGAAAGATAAACACATACTTGTTAAATTGCATGATTCTAATTGCATAGACCTTGATATCCTAACCTCTACTTATTTTGTTTCCCCTCTTGAAATATCAAATCATTTTACCATCTCTAACAAAGTCTGGGCAAAATACCTCTTCTATAATGCATTATATGTAGCTAACCTTCCACAGGGCCCTAAATCCTATGGAAGACCCAAATCTAAGTTTGTTTGCATGGAATAGAGATAAAAAGGCAATTTTAATGCCTTATATCCTATTATTTTCACATTGGCCACTATCCATGAACAAGACCCACTTATCAAAGATGATTCTATGCTTTATAATGATGACTTGGTTTAATACTACTAAATCAAAAGGTATCACATCCCTAACCAGATCATGGATAATAAAATTTATGCAGGTAGATGACTGGGGGAAGATCAAAAAGGATCTCCTAAGCCAATTTACATACCTAAATTCAAGGTAACTCATGGTATTGGATTTAAAATACCTAAAGTGATCCTATATACAATATCCATGTTCCTACACCAACAACTAGCAATGATAATATTAGAAATGACACATAGTCTAATTATAATATATACAAGGACTTATTTAATACCAACCTATTTAACCATTATATTATATGTACCATTATATATGGTATTCATCATTTCCCACTTTTCCTTCCTCATACACAACTCATCAATTAGGACCAATAATAATCCATAGTGTCCCTTGATGAGTTCTAGAATTATGACGCTAACTGGTGACTTTATATGCCTAAGAGATGATATTATGCTTGGAGATCATAAAAAAGTATTTTATATCAAATTAGATCCTTATACTTATTTTTGAGAGTGGATGAACTTCCTTTTCCAAAAATAAAGATAAAATCAAACATTGAGGACTAAACATAGCAACCTCTTTGAGTTGCTTTTGGACCAGGGTAAAAGTAAATAAAAAGGCCAATCTCTTGGTGAAAACCTATTTTAGGCACCATTAAATAGGGATGTTCACCCTTATTATAATGAAGTCTAGGATGCCACTAGTGCCATAATCATATCTAGGTCCAAAATTACTAAAGAATAATAGTGGGCCTTTAAATAAATTGTCCAAGAATGTCTTCATCTATTTACTACATGGCCCTTGCCACCATTGGGTTATTTTGATTCATCCTATTTGGGAGAATCAGATGATCCATTCTAACTAAAATAATTTGATATTGCTAACTACTCCACATCTTTGATGATTCTCCTAGAATATGGTTCTACACTCCTTGTGGAAGACACTTTTATGGTCAACAATAGAACACTGATTGATCCAAAGTGGATCAAAGTAGGTGCACCCCTCCCTGATGATGAGCGTGAAATTTTTATAGCCTTTCTTAGGGATTTTTTTGACATTTTTGTATGGGCTTATTCTAACATGTCATGTTTAGACCCTACCTTGGTGTTACATCATCTTATTGTACATATTGATACAAAACCATTCAAGTAGAAACTAAATAAAATGCATCCTCACCTTACCATATTAGTCAAAAAAGAATTGGAGAAACTCTTAGATGTAAGATGAATTAATCCTATTAATTACTTAAAATGTATATACAATATTGTGTCAGTTAGAAAAAATATCAAATGTATTATATTTTACACTAATTTCCATGATATTAACGTTTATTATCTAAAGGATGACTTTCCTTTGTCAAATATTGACATGATTATTGACTCCACATTTGGGTATGAAATACTCTCCCTCATGCATGATTTTTTAGGATATAATCAAATCAAAATTACACTAGGAAGACTAGCATAAAACAACAATCACCACTCCTTAGGGAATGTTTTACTATCAAGTCATGCCTTTTGGCCTCAAGAATGTAGGGGCAACATACCAATGGGCCATGGTGGTAATTTTCCATGATATTGATGCACAATATAATTAAGAACTATGTTGATGACATCCTAGTTAAATCCAAGACCTGTAACAAACATCCATCTATGGTTAAAAATATCTTTGAATAAATTCAAGATTACAAGGTTAGACTCCATCCTAAAAAATGCATTATTGGCATAAATTTTGGAAAATTTATAGGTTTTATTATCTTTTTTAAGGATATAAAATTAAATTCAGCCTAAGTAAAGTCTATTTCAAAAATTCTTCCACCGTTTACTTTGAAGCAACTCCTTAGTTTATAGGGCAAGATATAATCAATCAAGAGCTTCATATCATAACTGGTTGATAAGTACCATCCATTTACCCATTTTATAAAGGACACTTATTTTTCATGTAATGTGGATTACCAAAATTCCTTCAACAAATTGAAAGAATTTTCGGCCAACCCACCTATTTTGTTGCCACCTATTCTAGATAATCCATTGCTAATCTACATATTTGTAACCAAACATGCCTTTGAAGGACTATTAACACAACATGATGAATATGTCATTTATTATTTAAGCCATGGATTTTTCACTTATGATCAAAACTATATGATAATAGAGAAATATTATTTAGCTATGGTCTTTCGAGTGTAGAAGTTGTGCCACTACATGTTAAATAATAAGACCATTGTTATTTCCAAAGTAGATATGCTTAAGTATCTACTTTAAAAAATAGCTTTACAAAGTTGTATGGCTAAATGGATTATGATGTTAAATGAGTTCAAGATTTAATAAGATAACCAAAAGGCCATGAAGGGATATAAAATTTTAGACCAACTCATCCAAGCTCCTATTCCTAACACTCAACCTCTTACATTTGGTTTTTTGGACGAGTTTATCAAGACAATAGTAGAAAGAGATCGTGAAGATTAGCAATGGAAATTGTTTTTTGATAGTTATTTCATGTCTCATGGTTCAAGATCATGGATATTATTCATTATAACATAGGGGGATCTCATTTTTAATTCCTTTCATATCAAATTTCCCTATACCAATAATATGATTGAGTACAAGACACTCATTATAAGGATTTATTTAGTAGTATAGTAGAACATTCAACATCTACTAATTTATGGAGATTCACATCTTATCATTAATTAGGTAACTAACTAATTATATACCAACAACAAGAAGCTTTTACTTTATAAATCCATGGTGGACACTCTCAAGAAATAGATTTCTCACCTTTAATTTGAACATATACCTTGGGCTAATATTAGAAAAATAAATGCCATGGCTATAATTGGTTCTATAATCCGCATCATAGATAAGGCCAGAGATTATTAGTTCTTCATTAAACATCTTTTATCACCTTTTTAGGAATGATTTACCTTTGAGATGATTTTTGATATTGTTAGTCCTAGTTCTACTTAGGATTCTAAATTATATAATTACCTTCATGATCAAGTCCTTCCATTAGACCTTTCTATTAAACACAAATGGCCTTCACCCACCAAGCCTCTCATTATACCTTAATTGGACCTAAAATATATTATAGAATCTTTGATGTAACTTTGCTTCATTATTTAACTTCGATAGAATCTAGACTAGCATTGAGGGAAGTAAACAAATAGGTTTATGGGGCCCACACTAGTGGGACCATCCTTGCCCAAATATTACTATGTACTAGTTATTATTGGTTGACCATGGAATTAGATGTAGGTACCCATATTAAAAGGTGTAAATTATGTCATAAGTATGATAATTTGATACATATTCTAGCTTGAACACTCAATCCAATGACTTCACCATGGTAGTTTTCAATGTGGAGACTCGACCTCATAGGAAAGATTAACCCTACCTCCTCAAATGGACATAAAAATATCCTTAACACTAACGAGTAATTAACTAAGTGCATAGAATCCATTCCCCTCACTGACATGATAGACAAGCAAATATTCAGATTCATTTCCAATCACCTCATTTGCCTATATGGTATCCCCTCTGACATTATATCTTATAATGGAAGTTTATTCAAAAATAAGGATGTAAAAGGCCTTTGTGTTGAATATAACATTACCCAATATTTTCCACTACATATTACCCACAAGGTGATGGACAAGAAGAGGCATCTAAAAAAACCATTATCAATATTCTTAAGAATATCTTCAATGATGTTGGTCATGATTGACACTTACAACTCTTTCGTACCCTCTAGGATTACCAAACCAATTTATTCACTCCAAAAAGACACATAATATTCCTTAATTTATGGAATTGAGTCCATTTTTTCTATCAAGTTTGAGTTTCCTTATATATGTATTTAATTGAAACATATCCTTGATGATGAGGATTATAGAGTAGCTCATCTACAAGAATTAAATTTACTAAATGAAAAATGCATGGTAGATATGAAGCCATCAAACATACCAAAAGTAGTTGCATGGTAAATATAACATGTGTGTCAAAAATAAACAATTTGAGCTTGGTGATCTTATGATCAAATAAACTAGAAGATCACTAATGTTAAATGAAATAAAAAAGGCAAGTTCAAGCCTATTGGTTGGGACCTTATGTGATTATTGCTAATTATGGACCTGTAACATATAGGTTGGCTATGAGAAAAGGAGATGAACTTGATGAACCAATGAATATAATAAGTCTCAAACAATATTTTACTTGAGTAACCTTAGGTGTTATCCATGAAGATAATTTAAATTATGTCATAACAAGACCTTATTTTTACCATACCATATACCTTTCCCCCATACCTTCCCTCTTACCATTTTTACCTTGGATCTAATTCATCGATACTTCAGATACCTTTAGTGGTGGGATTTGAATGTATTTTTAGTGGCTAATTTAGTGTTATGACTCTTTAAGAACATTCATTAATAAAGGGATAGTATCTTAGGGTGGGGTGATAGTGGTCTAGAAATTTTATCCTTCATTTTAGCAAACATTATATATCACCTACATGTGTTTTTATTACTTATAGCATAGGAAAAATTTAACTATGTTGTTTTTCCCTATAACCTAGGGGGAAATTACATTTGTCATTATTTCTTATAGCCTAGGATCAACCTTTTACCATGCCTTGCCTCACCATTGTTTCATAACTTTTCATTTTCCTATTTCATGAACATGTTATTACTTAGTCAAATTACTCAATTTAGGGTGAACTATAGTGTCTTGAGGTCCATTTGGACTATGTAGTAAATGCTCAGTGTTTTTTGAGGTCATTTTAGTGTCACAATTCAAAAATGGTCTCACTATTTTATGATCTATCCCATTTTGTATCTCGTAATTATCCATTGAGTTGAGATGTCTAAAACAACCCCAAAACATGTAAATATGCTAGAAAACTCCTAAATAAGCCCAAAACATTAGGCATTTTAGATTATATCCATGCTACTCAGGATGTGCATCTCCTAGTCAATAGGTATAAAAAAATATTACACACTCTCACCATTTTATAAGTCATTTATCCTCTCATATTTTTTGACCCATTTATGCTCTTATAGTTTTGTGAATCATAGACCTCTCACACTCTTTCCATTTTATGAGTCACTCGCACTCTCACCATTTTACGAGTCACCTTTTTTGGTGTTTGTGTATTTGAAATTAGTGTACTAATCCACCCTAGACCTCTCACACTCTTGTTATTTTATGAGTCAATTTTGTGAGTGTTTGTTCATTTTAAATTAATTCACTAATCCACCTTATACATCTCACACTCTCATCATTTTTTTATTCATTTACACTCTTAGCATTTATTGAGTCATAGATCTATCACACTCTAACCATTTTGTGAGTTATTCATGTTATCAACATTTTCAAATCACTTTTGTGGGTTTTTGTGAATTTGAAATTAATGAACTAATCCACCCTAGACCTCTCATGATCTAATTGATTTGTGAGTCATTCATTATCTCATTGTTTTATGAGTCACTTTTGTGGGTGTTAGTGTATTTGAAATTAATGCACTAATTCACCCTAAGCCTCTCTCATGGTATTTACATTTTATGATTCATTCACTCTATTATCAATTTAGAGTCACTTTTATGAGTGTTTTAGCATTTGAAATTAATTCACTAATACACCCTAAATCTCTCACACTGTTATCATTTTTAAAGTCACTTTTATGGATTTTTATGCATTTTAAATTAATTCACTAATCCACCCTAGACCTCTCTCACTCTCTCCATTTTGAAATTAATTTTTTTGCCTTTTTGTACTTTTGAAATTAATTCACTAATCCACTCTAGGACTCCCTCACACACTCACCATTTTTCAAGACCATTCCTATTTTCCTCTACATGTTAATCTCTTTTGATTGTTATCAATTTTATTCTTTCCAAAATCCTAGGAGAACTAAATTTAGACTAAATTCCATTTTAGAACTTGTGTCAATGGGACCATGTAGGTATCATCCAATTTCCTAGTGCATTTGAAGACAACTCAACCATCCCTTCCTTATTCTTCTATTCCCCTTGACCATTCTAGTTTTGTTATTCCCTATAGCCTAGGGGTTACCTTTGGTCAATCCTACCTTTTTCATTGTTACCTATAGCCTAGGGGTAACCTTTTCCATTGCACCTATTTAATTTCTCCCTATAGCAAAGGGGAAACCTTTGTGTCAAGCATAACACCTCTATTACATGTGAAAAAATAGTTAGATTAGTTGTTTGTTCATTTTCTTTAGATTAGTTGTTTGCTTTTTTTATAGTTAGATTAGTTATTTATTTAATTTGACTTAGTTTAAGTTGTCTATTATTATTGATTTAACTTATTTATTGCTTGTTATTTTTTTCTTGTTTATTTTATTTTCCTTATTTTAATTGTTAGCTTCATTTTTATTTTTGAATTGGTTGATAAATAACATTATTTATTGCATTATTATTTTTTATTTCTTTAGGTTGTTTGTGGTTCTTTTTTATTTACTTTAATTAATTTTTGACTGACTTATTTTGTTATGGATATTTTCTTTGTTTACCCTAGGATTATTACATTTTATTTATACTTAAGTCTTGATTAATCATATCTTTTACTTGAGTTTTGAATATTTGTATACATTCCTACACGTGATTTATTGTATTATATTTACACTTGGGATTTGAATATTCATATATTAAACCTAAGTGGTTTATATTTGTATTTAAATTAGGTTTTCCATGCTTTGGACATATATTGTTATTATAATTTTCTATAACTATTATACATAATATCACAAGATACAATAAAAACCAAGCCAAATGGAGCTATCAAATGATGCTATCAGAAACAATTCCCCTTGTTCATAAATGGACCATACCTACCCAACCAAATACAAAATTATAATAGCTAAATCACAATGACTATGTTATGTGCTAATATAGACATTCATCTCTTAATAAACATATACTACTATCCATTAACATGAAAAGATAAAATCATAGTCCAACATATCATATACATGGAATATAGTGAATGAAATAACATACATGTTTAAATGGAAATAAACATCAACATTGAAAATTAATCATATCTAATCAAAGATCCATGTCAAATTAAGATAAAGCTAATAAACACATCACATATATATCAAAAAATAATAATCCATGTACAAGTATGTAGACTAAATATGAATGTCATATATATCCTAAAATAATGTCAAATACATCAAAACTATATACATATCATAATCCTAAAATAAAAAAATAGCCCAGAGTTATATAATATTAGCTTTGACTTTGTGAGTCCATAGATCCTATAGGAGGTGGTCCTAGTGGTGATGGTCATTATGGATACTATACTAACTAACATGATTTTGTTGTCCTATGTGTCGTAGAATTAGACCAAGATGACCTACTGCCAACCCTATATTCATCCCATTCCTAAAGCATAGGAGTTTATTGATCTCTCAAGACTATAGTCTCATAGACCTATCGATAGTAAGAAGCCTCATCCTTAGCCTAAAAGATCTTCAAGACCATCCTATAAAATCCTACATATGAGCTAACACCCCATTCCTCATCCTATTAACATTGAAGCCTCTAAACATTTTATAGGGCCTAATCCCTCTCTGATATAGCCTAATCCCTCTCTACTTATAGTTTTTCCTATGCCTATGTCATTTGGGCCACCTATACCTTCAACCAATCAATTTTTGACTAAAGTGTAGTAGTTTGACCATATTTTTGAGTCCCCTGATCCTGTAACTAATAAAATATCATATTTAGGCCCTGAATCTCACCTAAATTAGTCATAATCTCCTCTTATAGCATGGTATTATCACTATTTACTTTAGTTGTACCAGATGGCCCTATCTGGCCTAGATTTATAGATGTACTTATTATGCCCATTGAGCTAGGGTCTACCATCATAGACATAGTATCACTCCCTCATCCCCCCATTATTTTCATCATCATCATCATCTCACACAATACTCTACTAAATATTACCACTATTACTAGAACCACTTCTTATCTTAGCCTAGACCTCAATCTCTTCATCTATGTCTATCTGATCATCACCCCTAGTAGATAGCTTCCCAACCTATACCTACATATCCTATACCTATATATCCTAAACATGTCTTAGTGTCTTTATTGGTGATTTTAATATTAGAGGAAAAACATGTGCCCACCATAGAAAATAGGCACATGTCTCACCTTCATCTATCAGTCCACCAACATAGGTGCATGGAATTTGTAGAACTCTCCCATATATACCTACCACTATGCTCTTAAGAATCACTAGAGTATCATGATTAATGTATTATGTATTGTGTACATACTATCTCGTGTTAGTAGGGACATCCTATAGCATGTCAAACTATTCTAGTAATTGATCAAGCCTATACTCTTTTATAATATGAGCCTATTTACTTATTAGTAAGCACTAGGTAGTCATGAACATTATATACAAATTCTACCATGGCCACTAAAATTGATTAGGTTTGTAACATTTCCAAATGAATAACTTGGGTGTCAACTCATCTAACATATGCTCATAGATGTATATCTCCTGTCAGTATCATTTATGACCTACACCTATCTAAACCCATCCATATGCCACTATATCCTACAAACCTGATATGCATCTTTGGCCAATTGACTTCTCAATATTAATGTGATCCCATATCCAAACCTAAATCAAAATAGAAGTGCTAATATTATGTCCTCTTTGGTAGGCCATGATGTGCAATTATCTATAAATTTAGGTCAATACTACTGACCCCTAAGAAAATTTGATAGTATCATCCATCATGGATAAGATCATTTTTACTATGCCCATGTGAAATAAATAGTTTCTATTATCAAGAAATAGTATGCAATTGATAATATCCATGAGAATCAAAACCTATATATCAATTATTTCTTGTGGTGTCAAGTCCTCTGGGAGAAGGTCATTTGGCTTAATATTAATATACATCTCTAGAATATTAATGTAAACCTTCCCATGGGCCATGTGAATGTCTCTATAACCAATTAATTCATCCAACATAGCATAATTATATTTAGGATCCATCCAAAAAGACTTATATCCTCTCATAGGTATCTTTAGGATACACCATCTATCTTTAAGAATCATTTTAGTCTCCCTTGTTAGTAAGTGGAAAGTAGAAGTCTCTGAGTTCCAACACTCTACCAAGGAACTCAAATAATCATAATCTAACCTAATCATAGGCATCCTAACTATATCATTTAGGCCCATAATATGTAATAATGCTACCATGTCCTCTATCTTGATTTACAACAAACATAAGCAATGTGAGCACCAATCATGTGCCTTCAATACCTCAATCTTTCCCTGCAACCACAAATAGATCTATATTAGCCTATGCTACTATCTAATGATTACCTACCTGATGACTATTTTCCCTAAAGTTTCCCTAATTAGTGTTTTTTATGAAGTTTCCATTTTCCCTTAAAATTATGGTGAAGTCACCATTTTTATTTTGCACTAAAATAGTGACTTTACATGATTAAAATGAAGTCATCAATTTGGCATTTTTCAAGAAAATATGATGAAGTCAATTTTTATTTTGGAAAAAAAGGTAGTTTTGTTTATTTTTCATGAAATCATTGAAATAGAAATTTCCATTAGATTTTAGTGAAGTTTTAAAAAAGTGAAGGGTGAAGTTGTCATTTGCCCTCCCATGCAAAATATGACTAGACCATTTTTCCTAAAAACCTTAGTAATTAATGCATAATAAATGATCAAAAAGTTAATGTGAGGTGACTTATTAGTGTCCCATCATGTGGTGGTTACCCTTTCTCCCTCACTCGTTCACTCACATGCCTCTATCTCATTCATGTGCCATTTTTCACCACCTTCCTCTTTCTATGTCAAAGCTCCTATTTTTAAATGGTTTGGGTGAAAATGAAAATTTTCACCCCATGTAGTGAATTTATAGCTTAAATTTTTAATTTTTCACCCTTAGTACCTAAGGTTCCTTCCATTTATTCTATGAGGTCTTATTTTTGAATTTGTGGTCCATTTTTTCATCATTCATTACTACATTAGTTATTAGTTGACTATTTTTATCACTAGAATATGTTATTTAGCCTTTTTAGAGACCTATTTAACAACACTATTTTCTAGATGTATCACATGCTAGTTCAATCATGCATATTCATACTAGTAGGTGTTGTTCACTCCAAAGTCCAGTTTAGAAAATACTCATGAGATTGGGTATTCTCAAAGAGGAATATGGGAATAATGATGGGATTTCATACTCTATAGGATTTATTTAGAATCAACCCAAGGCATAACTGGAGGTATTTGACTTCACTATGGTGTTTTTGTGAAATAGTCTCTAAGAGATATGGTTCCACTATCGAAATCTCAATATGAGATTCTTAGATATAGGTCTAATTTTCCAAAGTTGTTATTTAAGTTCATGTATTGTGATCCTATATTTTATAAAAACAAGGGAAAAGGTTATCTAAATATTTGAAAATAAACATAAAAAGAGAATGAAGAGTAAGTTAGAAAATAGAGCCTCTAAATCTAGAATTAAATCAATGCATTAACCATTTAGCCAAGCACCCTTGCCACATTTATACCATTGTGGACTAAGTTTCACCAAAATTTCTACCTATAAGAACACCTATGGGAAGAGTTTGAGGAAATAGGGGAAAATGCATCAAATATGAACTCATTAAATATAAGTACTAGTAGTTTATATTAAACAACACATAAACATAGAATGGTAACTTGCAAACTAAGACACAAATTAATAGTACTATGAATATATAAACAAGAGAGCTAATAAAGTGATTATAATAAACGAGCACATCATAACCATATCATACATTTTAATAAAAAGGTTTTATTACAATTAACATATCATTATCAAACATTCAAAATGGAGATGAAAAATAATTTGAGACAAAAAACAAGCCCTTGCAGAAAACTAAAATTGTATCCATGAAAATAAAATAAGTATTGTTACAATAGTATCATCATGGCCAAATTTACAGTTTAAATAGATGAAGGATAAAAAATTTGAAATACATGGTTAAATTTGAAAACACTTTTGATCAAATTTTAGTCAAACCCTAAGTTATAATATGGATTTTCCTTTTATATATGAGGATAGGATTCACCTCTAAATAACATGAGATTCCAATCCTAGGCCATGATTTCCACTCATGGTAGTTAAAACCATAATTCAAAAATAGAAAAATAAAATCCCTTCAACCCCTCAAAAAGATATGCAAGGGACTACTCAATTGATATGCAAAGGTAACTATGAGGATCCGAATGCCAATTATTTTTATCTTACATCACTATCTTCCAAAAGAACTTCCATAAAGGCAAACTCTTGGTCTAGGTTATCAATCTTCATTAGGGGATCCCTAAATATCACATCAACCTGAGTCACCAGTCTTTAGTATACTTAGAATGGAGATTCCGTTGGCACCTACACCTTAAACACTTGGTTGATGAGTGTCAAGGACTATGTTGATATCTCAAAAACCACCTGTACCCCTTCCCTATTTTATTTGGTGAATTTATCCATAATGACAAGGATAAAGTGACCCATATGGACTCCAAATTCTCCCCTATCCAACAAGGTGCCATCTGGGTGGAACAATACAAATACATTAACCTCCTTTAAGTAGGCCAATATAGTTTTCTTGAACTATTCCAAGGGTCTTGTTATAGTCTAAGACATAGCTATCCATCCCTCCATATACACTTTCATGTTATTATCACACATTTAATACAACCCCAAGTTTAAGGTGGGAATTAGTTTCAATTTTGGGAACATACCTTTTCTATTACAACCAACAGCTTCTTACACTTCCCATATATCTCTACAATCCTCTCTATGTAAGTTTAAGTCCACTAGATAAGCATATTAGTATTTACCATAGTCTCCACCACTTTCCCCAAAATTGAGAAAATAATCAAGAGGAGGTCCTTGACCTACCTAATTAGCCTGATGGGGAAGAATATCTTCACCTAGGATTCTAGTATCAAAACTTGACTTACATATCCTTAAGGAGATGTTTTGACATATCATAGGTTGCCCAAAGAATGAAGAGTGGATCCTCAACTACCTTATCCTCCCTAGTATAAGTATTCACCTTGGTTAGGGAGAATAAATCGTGTTGGTTATACCATATCACTAGGTTCCCCTCCTAGATGAATTTATACATTAGGGTCCTCTTCATTCTTCCTGTGGCTTGGTAAAAACTCCACTAGACATCTAGGTCACCTTGGATTGTCATATCCAATTCTTATGACCTTGGGACCATTCTCTAGGTTTTGTGAAGTGTTATAGGGGTGGTATAGATGGTGGCAAAGAGAAAAAATTAAGGTGGATGGGATATGAAAGAATCATAAGGGGTAAATGAGGAAAGTAATGGAGGAGGATGGGGTATGGGATCAAAAGGAGGAAGGACAAAAATTGGAGGCCCATAATAACATCTTTGCCTACCACTACTCATGGGTCATGTCCACCTGAGTAGAAATGAATCCCAAGAGTGGGGTGTTACATATAAGGGAAGAGATTGGTTGATTAAAGCCAAATCCTAAGGTGTTCAAGGTAATGTAAATAGGGGGATATAGATCAATACATAGAGCCACCATGACTAGAGCTAGAGGTACCATAGAGCATGGTGTAGGAGGTTGGACTAGAGTATAAGGTATTCAAAATTGAAATTCAAGGGTGAGTTTCCTTCTACTTCTTCTTGGGTCTCTTTCCCAGGTTATCTTCATAAGCTACTACAAAAGGACTAGTAAGGATATCAAGAGCCATGGTGACCAAATGTGGTGGTTAATGAACTATCAAGGGAAGTTTTAGGATGATTTAAGGGGATATCAGGTTATTTTTGGCCATTATAGATGCACTCCCCAAGGTTTTACTTACGCTCACCACTAGATGTGTGCTTTTAGGTACCTATACTAAAGGCATGCCTAATGAAGGTATCATGGAGGTTTTAGATTATGGAATGGATGGGGAAGAGGGAAATGAGGAAGTGAGGATGCTTATGAGAATCAAGACCAAGGGTACCTAGGTGAATAATGAAGAGGGTACTATAGGGAAAATATGAGGTACCACTAAAAGGATATTGTAGAAGGGGAGTGGAACTAGGTGGTACTATGAGAGGGAGATGGAAGGTAGTAGGAGTGAGGGGTGAAAAGGAGATGGAGGAAGTAGGGAATGTGAAGGGTGAAACCTACATTGGTTCTTTTTAAGATCCCTACTCTAGGTTTTCCTCTAGACCACTAGTGACATCAAAACTTGGGACCTATGTAGCCTAGAGTTGAGGTGTCAATGATTGAGTAACATATGCTTTGGATGCATAACATAGGTCTAAATTAGATACGGTTAGGTACTAAGTTGTTGGAGGAGGTAGAGGTAGATCTAGGGCACAACAAGTGGGTGTTATTAGAAGAAAAGGAGGTAGTATTAGAGAATGAGGTGCATGAGCTAGATAGAGAAGTAGAGTTGGAGCTGGGGGATGAAGAGTTAGAGCTTGTAGAGTAGGTGATGTCAAAGGATGAATAACTAGAGATACACCAAGATGATGTGAAGGAAGAGGAATACCCTACAAAATCTTCTTAGAAATCATGATAGGAGTTGGAGTGACATCCTTTTTAGAGTGAGCAGGAGCTAGAGTGGGAGTATATGGGCCCACATTAACCTTATTTCCTTTCTTATTCTTCCAATCCATGATCTTGGAAAACACTTTATGGTCATTCATAGTGTTCAAGTATCTCTCATCATTGTCATCCTTGTAGTGCCAATTATTGTTCACTCCGAATTCTAGTTTAGGAAATACCCATGAGATTGGGTATTCTCAAATAGGAAGATGGGAATAATAATGGACTCTAATATTCCATTTTAGGACTAATTTATAATTATCTAGGGAGTTATTGTGGGTATTTGACTATTATATGGCATATATGTAAAATATTCTCCAAAAGGTATGATGCCACCACTAGAAGATCAATACAAGATTATTGGATATAGGTCTAATTGTCCAATGTTATTATTAGAGTTCATGTGTTGTGATCTTTTATGGTCCTCTATTTTATTAAATATCCCATTGTGTGTTCTTGGAGGTATAAATTTTGGTGAAACCTGGTCCATAATGGTATATTTATGGAAAGTTCACTTGGATTGATAGTTGATGCATTGATTTTATTCTAGATCAGGAGGCTTTCTTTTTTGCCTTACTCTTCCCACTCTTTTTGTGTTTTTTTTCAAAGATTTAAATACCATTTCCCCTTATTTTTATAAAATAGAGGATAATGATACATAAAATTCAATAATGACTTTGGATAATTAGATCTATATATGAGAATCTCATATTGAACTTCTAGTGGTGGCACCCTGTCTATTGGAGACTATTTCATTCAGACTCTATAGTGAAGTGAAATACCAACAATCATGCCTTGGATGATTCTAAATTAGTCCTAAAATAGATGATGAAAGCCCATCATTGTTTCCATCTTCCTCTTTGAGAATATCCAATCTCATGGGTATTTCCTAAACCATACTTTGGAGCGAACAATAGTTAGTGATAAAATAAGGGTGATGGTGAGCTTTACTTGAACATTAAAAATGAATATAAAGTGTTTTCTTGGATCATGTTTTAGAAGAATAATAAAGTGAATAAGGTTTAGGTGGGCTCATCTTCTCCCCCTCCAACTCTTTCTCACTCTAAAGAGGATATCACTTTGACTCTTCTTGTGATTTTTTGGAGGATTTTTAGGTTATTCATCTACCTACCCCTCTTCATATTCCATCATGTTATGGATTTAGTTCCTCCTCCTCTATTAGTACCCACTATATGAACTACAACACCTCATCCCCTAGCTCTAGCTCCATGTCCCCCTATAGTTCCTACTCTTCATGCTTTGGTTATGCCTCCTCCTCCTCTAAAAGTATCTAATTCTTCCACGTTGGCTCCACATATACCTCTTTTAGTATCTCTTATAGCCTAATCCTAGTCGATCTAGACCCACATTACATGGCATTAGGTGGTTGAAGTGTAGGTGACTCAACCACCATAAAATTGACCCCAGGTTACATAAACCCTAAGGTTTGATGTCACTATAAGTCTAGAGGTAAGCCAAGAGTGGGGTTCTTAGAAAGCACTAATATAGTTTTCACCCCTCACATTCCCCACTTACTCCATCTACCTTTCACCCCTCACTCTCGTTACCTTTTAGTTCCATCTCATAGCACCACTCAGTTATGTTCCCCTTTCACAAGCTTCCTAAGTGGTGCCTCCCCTTTTCCCTATAGCACCCCCTCCATTTTTAACCCAAGTAATTTTAGCCTCAGTTATGTTTAGAATCCTCACTTTTTTCTTTCCCTTTGCCTCATATATTCCAAAACCAAGAACCTCTCTAGTAGCTTCATTAGGTATGCCTTCAATTTAGGTACTTACAAACACACTTTTAATGGTGAGCATGACTAAAACCTTAGAGAGAGCATATCCAATAGATATAACTATCTTAATACCCACTTATATCATCATATTACCTCCCTTACTAGTTAAACAACCTCTAAAATCAGCTCATGTGGCTTCTACTATCCCATTAGTCCTTATATCATATCATTTAGATCTGACCTAAATAAGAGACCCAAGATGAAGCATAAGATGACCCACCCTAAGGATTTTATTCAAAGACCTTCCACTCTATTCTAGATTTATATTCTAGCCTCTATAGTTCCTCTAGAAACTAAGGATTTGGATTCAACAATCTAATCTCTTCCCTTCTACTCCTAAAAGTCATTACCCACGAAGTGGGCATGACCCAAGAGTAGTGATGAGCACATATTTTCTTATGGGCCTCCCCTTTAATCCTTCCTCCCTTCACTCCCATTTCCCTTCCTCCTATATTACTTTCCTCATTCACCCCTTCTTCCTCCACCTATCCTCCACCTCATCTTTTTCCCTTCACCACCATCTCTACCACCATTCTAACACCTCCTAAAACCTAGGGAATGGTACTAAGGTTTCAAGCACTAGAGATGAAAATGAAAGGTAACTCAAACATGTAATGGAGTTTTGAATAAGACATATTAAGTATGAAGAGGACCCTCATGTATAAACTCATCTAGGAGGTGAACTTAGTGATATGTCAAACCTCATAGGATTCATTTTCCCTCATCAAGGTGAGGATTTCCACTAGGGAGGAGAAGGTAGTTAACAACCCACTCTCAATTCTTTGGGAAAACCATGATATTTCAGAGAATATCCTTGAGGATATGCATAGTCAAGTTCAAACACTATAATCTTAAGTGAAGAGATATTTCCCTACCAAGCTTAATAATTAGGTCAAGGATATTGTCTTATGACTCTTCTCAATTCTAGGGAAAGTGGTGGAAACTATGGTGGAGACTAATATGCTTATCTAGTGGACTTAGTCTTACATGGAGAGGATTGAAAATATATATGGGAAGTGTAGGAAGTTGTTGGTGGTAATAAACAAAGGTGTGTTCCTAGAATTGAAACTAGTTCCCACCTTAGACTCAGGTTTGTATCAAATATATGCCGATAACATGAGGATGGTTATGGATGGATGGATGGTTGTGGCTCAAACTATAATAAGACCCTTGGAAGAGGGAAATAAAAATATATTGGCCTACTTTAATGAGGTCAATATCTCTATGTTTTTTCACCCACATGACATCATAAATAGATGGAATATGAATTGGAGTAGTTATAAAGGTTATTTATTAGATATAAAGTTGTAATTTCCTATGTCTATGGAGACATTAAGGTCTTGAAACTGAGAGTTATCACTCATATTATCCCCCTCAAACACAATAAAAAACTATTTACGTAAATACAAAGGCTAGTAAACCCAATCTTGGAGCCCTTAATACACTAGAATGTCCTTAAGTTACTTTTTATAGGGATAATTTTCCTAGTTTGCTACTTCACATGGGTAGCCAACTCTATGCTTATGTGAAATAAAAATAGATAAATTCACCTATGCATAGAATTCCAAACTTAAATCAAGATTTAGATAAATACAATTACCCATTACCTTCCCTTGATGAAGTAATACAAATGGTGAATATATCTTAGATGATGTCCTTTTTGGATAACTTTTCAAGATATAACCAGGTCTTGGTTAACTCTAAAGATAGGGCTAAGACTTCTTTCACCACTAAGTGTGGCACATTTGCATATAAATTAATGCCCTTCAAGTTGATCAATACTGGCACAAATTTCAAAAGAATGATGGACTGATTGGTAAGTGCATAATAATACATATGGATGACCTAAACATGTTTTTATAATATATGTCATATCACGTACACCATTTAGAGTAAGTATTTGAGAGATACAAAAGGTATAACATTTCCCTCAACCCAAAGAAGAGTGTTTTGGTCTCATTAAAGGTAAGATTATTAGTCGCATTATCATGAAAGAGGGTATTGATATCAATCCCAAAAGGTAAGATGTGATTTCTAAACCTCCTTTACCTAATAGTAAGAAATAACTAAAATCCTTCTTTGGGAAAAACAACTTTGTGCATAAGTGTATTTTTGAATTTGATGAAATAGTTAAACCCTTGAATGTAATGTTGAAATAAGATGTGAGAGTAAAATGTCATGTTAAATAAAATAAATCTTTTTAATATATCAAAGATGCAATTATGCAAGCTCCATTTCTCATCATCATAGAATATACACAAGATTTTTATGTATACCCTTTTTCTTCAAAATATGCCATTGTTTCTTGTCTCGCCCTGATATTAGAGGGAAAAAAAACACCCTATTCCATTTATGATCACCAATCTTAAGGATGTTGAGTTAAGATATTCTACCCTAGTCAAGCATGCTTATGCCTTAATCAAGGTAGTGAATAAATTCAAGCACTACATTCTCAGGATAAAGTGCATGTAATTGTCCCAGACCCAATAATAAATTAGATGTTGGTGTAGAATGAGTTGGTTGAATGCAAAGGCTAATGGATGAAAAAATTACAAGATTACAACTTAGAATTAAAACTAGCCAAGATATTTAGAGGACAAGGCCTCATCAAGCTAATAATTGAGATAGATCTAAGGATAACTATCCACCAAGTATACCATAAGAGAGTGTTATAATCTTAAAAGTATACCCTAGTCATGCATTTCCTAATCTACTGAAATACACCTTTGGGACTCAACCATACATAAAAGAGGGCCCTCTAGTTGAAGGCTACATGATACATGTTGAAGAAAATATTTTTTTTAGAATTAACCATGAAGGAATTTGTAGACACCCCATTCTTGCCACATCTAGCTTATAACTAGACTTCAGACTAATTTCTACCAAACATTATAAATTAAGCATAAGAATCACTAAACATCCCAATTTCATCTACACATTATTACTTAGTGATAAAAATAATGTTAAAGCATCCCTATTTAGAGTACTATCCTTTACACAATAATAACCTCTCACAGATTCATCCTTAGTCACCTTGTGACCTAATAACTGGCAGTTTGGCCTATAGACCCATTAAGTGGGAAACTTGAATAAATCTTGAAAGAGATAAAATGCTAATCAAAATGGATCAACTAAATAAAATAGAATAAATAATTATCTAAATTATCCATTTATAATTAATGAATATCTAAAAATAGAAATTCAAAAATTCCAAAATATCAAGCCTTTTCATCATTGCCTTTATGAGTTATCAAACTTTCCTTAAATATATAAAAATAACTAATTTAAGAGCCATGCCTATTAACTAAAAATCATAACTACATGACAAATTTTAACTCAAATATAGTTAGCCTCAACTCACCTGGGGTTAGTTTGAACTCATTATATGTTTAAACTCAACCTTAACTCACCTTGGGTGAGAGTTCACTTTGGAGATTATAAATACAAGGCAATACCTATTCATCTCTAAGCTCTCATAATCCAAAGTTATAATGCTAATTTGTTGAGAGACAAACTCATTTTTACAATGTTATTATGACAAAATACCTCTAATAATATCTTATAATAATGTTACTATGCCAAATTAATAAGCCAAACTACGCCAACTAACCAAGCCAATGTGCCAAGGAGAGGTGGAGCAAATGGAGCTGAATTGACAAAGGTTTATTAGTGCATAAAATAGAGCAAGACACTTCAGCAAGACACTTGGGATATACAAAGAAGTTTAAAAGCTAATTTCTTTTGTTTTCTAGTTTTATTTCATTATTTGTTACCTATGCTCTCCCTAGTGTCTAGGGTAGAGGTGTTAGTGTTTAGTGTGCTAGTTTTGATTTAGTTTTATTGACTAACATTACACTAACCTCCCATTTATGGATTCCTTATTCACATGATGGCATGCCTAGTGGGACCCACAGTTCAAAAAGTTCTAAAAATGGAATTTTAGGACTTATTACTAACAATTTTCATGTCAAAATCTTAACTATCAAACTTAAAAGCGAAAAATTAAATCTCATAGGTGTTACATTAGAAATTGTGCTTTTGATCTGTGTAGTTGAATTATTACAACTCTCAATTCTATTATTGTAACTCTTAGTTGTATTATTAAAAAGTTAGTTACATTATTACAAAGCCATTTCACATAATTTTAAAGTCAACTGTGATATTACAACTCCCTAGTTGCATTATTACAAAGTCAGTTGCATTATCGCAAAGTCATTTGTGATATTGTAACTCCCTAGTTGCATTATTTCAAATCTAGTTGTGATTTTAAATTCCTTGTTGAATTATTGAATTTTTAGTTGTGTATTTGTGTTTTTAGTTGTGATTTTGCATTTCTAGTTGCAATTTTGTGTTTTTAATTGTGGTTTTATGTTTCGAGTTGTGGTTTTGCATTTCTAGTTGTAATTTTGCATGATAATTTGTAGTATTATCTTTATAGTTGTGATTTTGTCTAAGAATCTATGATATTATCCAAAAATATGTGATATTTCCTTCATAATCATGGTATTGCCATTGTAATTTGTGATATTACCCTATATAAGCATGATTTTATGCTAAGCCTTTATTTTGTAGAAAGTTTACAATCTTGCACTATAGACTTGTGGTTTTACACTATAGACTTGCATTTTTACACTGAAGAGTTATATTTTTGCAATAACACTTTGATATGTAAGAAGTTGAAATTTTGTGATAACTAGTTGTTGTTTTATAGGTAAAGTTACAATATTACTTTATGTATCTACAATTTTTCAATGTGTGAAAAACATTTGAAACTATAGTGTTAAATTCTAAAAGTCATTTTCTCACTTTATTTTAGCTTTTAAGAATAAAGACCCCCTAACATATTTCTTAGGACCTAAAGACAAAGAAAATATGTTTTTAGTACTCTAAGATTCAAAATCACATCTACATTTGGTGTTTTCAGATCTTTTACTTGAGTTATTCTCATTTTTATAAGTTCTCAAACAATGCCTAGGGGTTAAAATTCATGCCATATTTCATTTGGTACTCTAAAAATGAACTCATACTCTAGTTAAATGCTCATAAGAGTTTCCATTTTTATGATTAATGTTGAGTGTTTTTTTCCCAAGATAAGTGTCATGTGTATGTTCTTCCCTATCCTTTTTAAATAACTTAGTTGATAAAAAATGCTTCACATTTTGCATTTGTCGCTTTTTACAAAAGCATGGATGGAAAGTATTTAAGCCCCCACCCACCAATATATATATATATATATATATATATATATAAGTGATTTGGGTGACCCAAAAATGACCCTAAATTACTTCCACTTTCTTTATTTTATGCATCTTGACATGTGGGAAGAGTTCATTGACTCACCATAGATTCTATAGCAAAGTGTTGACCCAAGAATTCATCTCTTGGCATCACTTCAACCCCACTCCATGGTAGGGGTACACAAATTAAGTTTGACTTACTATTATGATTATTTGAATGGTTAAGAAATATTTTTTAGTAAGATATTAACTCAAAACATATGGTTAACTTGAACATCACACTACACTAAGCAATTTATGGATATAGTGGTTATGAGAAGGATAAGACCTTTTCACAACAAGCTAGTTAATGTAGATCCAAATAATGTGTTGTCCCCTAGTGTTAACCACACATATGGGAAAATTTATAATGTATGAAAATTGATAGTTTTTATATAGCCCAATTGTCATAGATATATTTTCAATGTAGGGAGAGTATCCCAAAGTCGCATTTTAACGTATAAACTCTTGAGAGAAGGGGCCTAAAAACCCTAATTTTCATGTGAATTTTAATTTTTGGATTGATAACATAATTTCCTCTTAATATAATGTATATAGATGAAATTTGACAATACTAATCCACCTTGTCAGTTTTTAGGATTAAGATGATACACTTAGGTGTTTTTGTCATTTTTCCTTCTTGCTTACATTGTCTTGAGTCAAAACTATTTTTTTGTCAAAGCACATCCAAAACATGTCATGTTTCATATAAGTATTTTATTTAAATAGGTTTTATTACATATATTCAATTCCACACTTTTCCTTAGTCAAATTTTCAAACTTTTTATGTGTGTCACTTGTTGGAGAGGGGTATCATTAGGCTACCCATTTCATTCCAAGTCTTGTGCCTTAGATATTTTGAAAAAAAACATTTTTCATACCTTTAGATCAAGATAGAATCATTAAAATAATTTAATTATTTAAATAATTTGTTTCCTTGTATCCAATTGTAATTTCAAAAACTATGTATGCCTTCTTGGTCTATGCCTAGTATTGTTATATCATCCATTTTAGTCTAGCTTGTTGTCCATTTAAAAACTAAGCCTTCTAAATTGAGTTCCAAATTAGTCTTGATAAGTTTATATTAGAACATTTATTGGTTTATGCATATGTCTCATATAATTTTGGATTGTACATTTATCTCCCACATTTGGGTTGTGCAACTTAGACTAATTTGTTACTTGATTTTAAAAACTATTTTTGTGTTTAGATTTGGGGAAGTGGTATAACTTTCGTTTGCCTAAAGTCCAATATATTTTTCCAAAGTCCAATTTTATGCTTAAATCATAATGCCTAGTTTGAGTCAAAGTGTTTCCAAATTTTTAGATTAATTATCTTGCCTTCTTAGACCTAGTGTTGTTTCAAAGTCTAGATTTTGTGTCGTGTTCCCAAAAGACCTAGAAATTCATGTTTGTTTTATACCTAGTGTATTTCAAAGTCTATAATTTGTGTCATGTTTCAAAAAGACCTACAATTTTACCTACCACCTTAGACTTAATTATTTTTATCCTTGTTTTTACCTTGTTTCTAAAGACCTATCACTATACCTTTTTTATTAGACCTAGCATGTTCTAAGTCTAGATGTTGTGCCATGTTTCCAAGAGTCCTAACATCTTACCTATGTATTTTAGACATGGTTATTTTGAGCCTAGATTTATGACTTATTTTGAAAGACCTAATAACTTTTTTCATCTTTAGACCTAGATTAAAATTGTTTAAAACACTTTTTACCAAGATTGGAATGAGGATTTGTATTTTCACTTGACTATTTGTGTGAGGCATTTGATGTTAGGGCTTGAAGACATTTTAGACCAAAATTATTATTCATAATCCTAGAGATGAGATACATTATATGATAATTTTAGACCATTTAAAATTTTAGATCATGTACATATTCTTAGACCAATGTCACTTTAAAACTTAGACCTAGGCTAAGACCCTTTTCATAGTCTTAAACTACCCTTTTTGGGATAATTGCCAAAACTAGCCATGTTGATTATCATATGCCATAATCACCCTTATTTGGGACAATTAACATACCAATTTTGCCTTTTCAATGGTAATGGTACTTGATCCCTGGTTGTACCATTAATCCTCCTTTAGTTTGTGTTAGCAACCAAGCTTCGCAACATCTATCATTACCATTCTAGGCCCTCATACTTTCACTTACATCAGTAACCAAGATTTATAATACCAAAGGATTATCATTATAGGACATTTTACTTTGCCTTTCATCAAAAACAAAGATTCACAACATCCATCCATTATTACTACAAGCCCTTGTCATTTGGCTTGCATTAACAACCAAGATTCACAACGTCCATCCATTACCATTCCAGGCCCTTGTCCTTTAGCTTGAATTATCAAGCAAGATTCACAAAATCCATCCATTACCATTATAGTCCCTCATCATTTGGCTTAAATTAGCAACCAATCTTATCACTACCCTTACATTACCATTCTAATCTCATCCAAGTATGGTAACTTTTCATCTCAACAAAGTTATGCAATCATGACTCAATTGGTCACAATTACCATCCTAGATGGGAAACCTACCTTTGTTGAGCACATAATTAATAATAATGCTTAAAAAGAGATAATTATTCAACCACAGATCCTCCTTCATCCATTTCCAACCTTCCCCCACTTTATAAAATCCATGCTGATCATTAATCCCCAATAGAGCCAATCAATACGTTTCCAAGAGCCATCATTTAAAGATCAAGATGTGTTGAAAATTGATATTTTACAGCCAAATATAAACCAAGGCCAAGAGAACCAACTAATAAATTTTGTTTTTATTGAAACACTTATTTGTGATGAGTCAACCTATGATGAATCACCTTTATATCCTTTCCCTTTGGTTAAGGAGTCTCATTCTGACAAACTAGTCTTTGTTGAGTCACTTCTTAATGATTATAACCACCTTTTAGAAAATCATTATCTTGATCATTGAACTATTTTTAAAAGCCTCCATTTTACAAGCTAGTCTATGTGAAGTTGTCTCTTGATATTTTCCCCCTGGTTGAGGAGACACACTTTAACAAGCTAGTCTCTATAGAGTCACCCCTCTTTTAGGGGCTTCACACAGATGAGCCAATATATGTTGAACCCTTCTTAGATGAATCTATTTTTTAGATATCCCATTATGCCATCACATGCCATTAATTATTCAACAACAAACATTTCATAAGAAATCATTATAACAACATCCATAATGAAAGAAGAATCAACATCAAAGTTAGGTTTTATTTTTGAACCAATATCAGATTTAGCATAAACAGTAGAATCAACATCAATCTCAACATTGGATTTAAAGTCCTTTGAATTAGACGTAGCTTCAAAATTAGAATACTTTTATGGTTATTCCAATATTGGTTATGCATGCCTTGTAGGTTAATTTAAATATATTTATGATCATTCCATAGTTTTTTAGGATGATTAATTCAACATCAACACCAATTATCCTAATATATTCTACAAGGATTGTGTTGCCTTTTTCCATTCTATTATCATTCCACATGCCATTAACACAAACCAACCTAGACATTATATTGACATTCCAACTCCCACAAGTGTTGATTAGGACTGATGGAATCATACCCTGTTGAATTGCATCTATGGTGACATATCAGCTGAAGAATATTAAGGTTACCAAGATCATATTCATGTAGAAGAAGAACAATATCCTAGTGAAACCTTTCTAGAGGTGCTAGGGGAAAATCAAAGTCCAAAATCAACATATGTTAGTGAAACCTTGTTTGAGGTGCTAGAAGATAATCAAATTAAAAAATCAAAATTATTTAGTGAAACTTTCTTAGAGGTTCTATGGGATAATCAAGACAACTTCATTGGTAAAAACCTCTTCAAGGCACCAATAGCTGAGCATACTAATTCTTCACTACTTGATGGAGACATTATTAAATATAACATCAATACAACTTCCAGTCTACAAAATAATTAGATGGTAGCTACTATTAAATTTATAATTCACCCATGGTTGGTGCAAGACATATTGAGGCCTTATATGAGAACAACGTACCTACAAAGTCTATATCTCTTTAAATAGCAGGAGCATAGACAATCCTAGTCTATACCCAAGCTCAAGATAGAAGTTCAAGTTCTCACAATGACATAGAAATAGTTTTCACAAGTAAAAATAACTCAGTGCATGTCCATGCATAAGAATTAGTATTACACAAGCCCAAAGTCACACAATTTCAAGGAGACTAAGTCTTTAGGTCTTAAATGGTTAAGTAAAGGAGTACAAAAGTAGCTATAGATAACCTAAAGTTTACCCAAAAACCCCCATTTTTGTGCATATTTGACCTTAAGATCTATTTTGTGCCTACCCAACACTTTTTCATGCCCAGATGTAGGATCCTACATCTATGCCTCCTTATTTCACAATGTGAAACTCCCTTCCATAGTTTACACATGGTGGTCTTATGCTCATTCAAAACAAGGATCTTCATAGCCTCCATGGGGAAAGTTCCAACCTTCCACATGTCATGGCCACACTCTCCCTTTTTATTAAACCCAAAGTAAATTTATTGAGAACCCATCAAATAAATATGCATTAGGAGGATGATATATTTAATGAAGGTTATTAGAGGTAGTCGAGAGAAGCTTGAGGTACTATCAAAATTAAATATGAAATTACCTACTTGACATCAAGATTTGAAATGCATGCCATCTTCTAATGTTATGAAAAAATCTTATAATTCCCAATGCACATGTGCCCAAAAGTGATCATACCACTAACTAGATCTAATCATCTTATAGAGACATGACCTCAATGCCACAAAATAATTTAATGCTACATCCATTGCCTAAGTGGTGCATTTATTATGAAAATGGTTTGATCCTCTATAAAAACTTGGTTATTCCATTATAAAAGGGTCAAAAAAAATTTAGTAGCCTCATGCTATAGAAATTTGCCTTTCATAAGTAGTTATATTATCTAAATCCTTATATGCTAATGAGAATTAAGTTAACCTCTTTTCAATATTTTGGTGATTTATATGCTCTTTATGTCTATTGATTTATATCTTTGGGCAATGTTCACCTCTCTCTTTAGTCACTCATCCCCTAAACCTCCTCATTGAACTTGGATCTCACTTACTAGTCATATTTTATGTGCACTCAGGTTTGTGTTGATGATATATATGGGCCATTTATCATACCTCTCATCATAACATTGTGTTCTCATACCTCTATGTGAAGTAATCATGCATGTAGAGTAATTTGGTAAAAAATGTGTGATATTATCTTATTCAAAAGAGCTTGAACTATGTTTATGGTAGTAAGAGTGATCATCTATCACCTTTTGCTTTATGCACTCTCTTACCTTCTCCCACCATTTTCCTCAACAAATAATTAGGTTTAGACTAGTGGTAGATTATCTTTTTTCTCTTTAGGTATGTGCACTAGTATTAAACCAAGTGTGACTAGAATAGAAGGAATCCAACCTACTCTAAAGACTTATCCTAAGGAGTGAAAGGGTCCCACACCTTGTGTATGTTAACATAATTATATAAATACAATTGATTCTCACATGAAAAATTATGTGATAATACTTATGCACCTAATGTCAAATCTTCTATGCCTAGTGCCCCACCACAAGTCTTCCATTCATGCTTCCAAGCATTCATGGATGTATGTTTTAAATAATAATAGTTTTTGGTATTCCTAGTGGGACTAATCAAATAAGCTAAAAAATTAGTGCTTTTTTATTTATAAAGTGTAGCAAACACTAAGCAAGAGCACCTGGTGACTCCAAATATCTCTAGTTTGAAAATACTAGCTCCCTAATCACATACCAATAATAATAAGGTCACCTATAGGAGGCATGTATTTACACTTTATTGAGATCCTAGTGCCATTTAGAAGAAGGAGAGTTAGAGCATATTCATCTCCTATTATAATACATGATAAAATCCAATCACCTCCCAAGGCATAGTCCACTCCTCTATACAGAAGGTCCTTTATGTGCATAAGAGGCCTATTACCTATTCCTTTCATAATGTTACTAGGAAATTAGGCATTTATGGCTTTCAATGGAGGTAGTATATTAAATATAGTTTAGTATGATGGCATTCCAATATTATCTCTCAAAATCTTTCTCTACTTCACCAATAAAAAATTAACTTCCCATATAGAATGTATCCAAGACATTGTGAATATCTGTGTGGTACACCATGTCACCCAAGACAACATCATAGTTATTCTTATCACTTCTTCATTTAAGGTAAAATATATTTAATGGTAATAAATCTTGCAAAAAAACTCTATTCATAACTAGGATGAGCTAAAAAAAAGGTGTACCAATAGTTTAAAGACCAAAGTGATCACTTATCCCTGATAGAGTAGCTCATAGATATCAAGTGAGTGCCACAATAGACTATGGTCAACTTCAACTTTAGATTCCAAAGGGTCTAGGATAAAAACCCAATTGTGTGTAAGTCATCTTCTAACACTGCATTCTTATATTTATTAAAGGCTCTTAATAGTGATGTAGTAGTGATGATTTAATCTCTGGGAGGCATAAACCTTTATGATACCTATGAAGTAGATGTGCATATAGAGAATTATTTGATTCAAGTAGGCAAGATTGTGCCTAGACCCCTTATGCCTATATTTATATAACTTGTACTTAGCCACAAAACTATGTAACCCATGCTATCACCTATTCCTACCATAAGTAGTCCACCTACCTTGGCCATCCCCCCTCTTAATGAGTTGCATGAAGTAATTTCACTGCTACAAAGTTTTTAGAATGAGTTATTTACCCTCAAAAGATAGTAAGCTTAGTACCCCAAACCCCAATATCCCTACATGTAGTAATACTATTCAAACATGCCTTCCTATCAATGCAACACGTAGATACAAAACCATCTCACCTACAACAAAGAACCCTATGTGAAAAAAAAAGATGTGGTTAGCACCTCAAAATATCTTGTTCTAGCATAGAACAATCTTATGCAATATTTTGAGTCATGCTTTCCATGTATCCAATTTCATGATCAAGCTATGTGCATAAATGGGATCCTAAATTAAGCAGCTATAGTTTAGGACATGCCTCAGATATAATAGAAAATGAGTGGTGTAGCCAAATAAATGGGAGAGACCCAAGTCTTAGCTCACCCATATGATGGGTCTGCCTTTATAAATTGGAAGGAGGAGGATTTTGGTTACATAAACTAGACTAGTGTGCCTATTAGGGGAAGTAACCCAGTTAATTTTAACACAAGATTCAAAAGGATAGTGATAGAGGAAGTTGTGCCATCCAAAATACCCTCTTCTTCCATGATCCAAGTCAATCATGTAGGTATGAAAGCTAATACACTCATACAACTTGTGCCTAGAAAAGCTTAAATTGAAAGAGGGACCACCTCCAACTACTGTGTCAATATCAAAATAAGTTGTTCTCTTGAAACTGCAATCAAAGGGATCCTTGATCTATTTCAACATAGTGATATAGATGAAAAAGACCAGCCCCAAATTCACAATGTATGATGCACTTATGATTCCATTCTAATGGAATTTTCTTCAAAATGCAGTAAAAGGCTTCTAAGAGTGTCAATCACCCCAATCAATGGTCACCACTTCTACAAGATTATGAAAACAAAAATTAGATGCAATATTGCATAACATAAACAATAAGCTTCCCCTGTTCTATCTCTTTGATCATCAACTAGCATTTCTTACACAATTGCATGATTGACTCTAGCATGAGCAGCTTAGTAACATTGAATAAGATTGTGGGCATGTTAGGAATTGCATATTTCCTCATTCTAAAGGTAGTAGTGAATCTTTATGGCATAATGGTGAAGGTTTTAGGAGTAATTTAGAACTTGAATCTAACATTACATGCCTTCCCAAATCTTTCCATTGTGTATGATATCATAGTCATCGACTTGCCCCTTATTTTACTATCTACCTCTCTCAAGATTTCATGGAAAAAATGGGCAGATACTTATTTTTCAATTCATAACATATATTTTTAAGGACCAATTATGGGACCAAGGTGACCATCAAGGTAAAGCCTATCTTCAAAATCCACTTTTAACCATACACTCTTAGTCTAGTCAATCAGCCCTGTGCAATGTTTGATCAAAAGGAGAATCTAGTTCTCCATGAAGGTATGACCTCATTCGAAGAAACCCCGAACAACCTACTAGATGAATGGGTGTGCAAAATCTTGAGTGTGACCCATATGATAACACAAAAATATGACTTGGCACATATTACATTATAGAAGATAATCTAGCACTACTTGAACTTATGAAGGGATGAAAGTATTCTGAAGGAGTGAGGCAGTTGTATTTTGATGGCTCCCAAAGCAAAAGTGGTGTAGGACCTAGTGTCACATTGGTGTCACCCCAAAAATAAAAATACTTTCATGCCTATAGACTATAGTTAACTTTCATTAATAATGTTATTGAGTATGAGGCACTAGTCTAAGGCTTTAAAATTATGCAAAAGAAAGGGATCAAGGTATTTTAAGCATTGGGTGATAGAAAACTAGTTGTGAACCAAGTCAGAGCACTAAGTAAGACTAAGAATGGCTTGATGAAAGAATATAAACATATAATATGGGATACAATATAATGTTTTGATGCTTTCAAATCAGCTCCATTATAAGAGTGAATAATATAGATGTAGATAGGCTAGAAACCATGGGTGCATAATATAATATTTTACATAACATAATGAAATACTTTGAATAGCTTGTCAAGCTAGTGGTAAGACCAGTAGTCCTATATAATGCAAAAAATTGGAAAGTGTTCAAAAGTGATGAGTAAATAATTAATATTCTATAGTATGAGGTAGAGTTTAGCACCATGAATTAGGCACAACTACAATCACAATATAAGAACAAGTCATCTAGATAAAAGGGAACAAATTGCCAAAGGGACTAGTCATCCTAGAGAGTATGTTTTATTTTGATGACCAATTTAGAGGAGAAAGGTGCATCATGAAAACCAAGGAAGACATATCTATGCCTATATAAATTTCAAAAGAAAAATATCTCAAAAATGGTAAGGTGTGTTATGTGTTAGAGATTCAAATCTTCACTCAACTAAGTAGGACATATGACAACATCTTCACATGGATCTATAAGGATCTCAGAGGTTTCAATCTAGGCATTACACAACACACAATTCAGATAGACATTGGTGCATAGCCTCTATACCAAAAAGGACCTATTAACCCAAAATTTGATGCATTAATGTATAAGGAGCTCTCCAAGCTCATTGTCACCATTATAATACTTCCCATCACATTCCTCATGGGTTTCCAATTTGGTACTGGTGTAAAATAAAAATGGGGTTATACATCTCTATGTGGAATTTAGGGACCTAAATAAGGCTTCCCTAAAATATCACTATCCTCTTCCATCCATGGAGAAAATATTGAAAGTAGTCATAAGCATGGAGATATTTTCATTGTTGGATGGTTATTCTAGCTATAACTAGATTCAAGTGCAAGAGTATGACTGATACAAGACCATTTTCACCACTAAGTGGGGAATATATGCATAGTAGTGTATGCCTTTTAACCTAACAAAATAGGCACAACCTTCCATAGAGCAATAGATATGGTATTTAAAGAGATCATCAATAAGATCATCTTAGTTTACCTTGATGACATAACTTTTTTCTCCAAGCATGTGGAGGATCATTTGGATCACCTGGAGCAAGTCTTTTAGAGGTGTCAGGAGTTTAGAATATATCCAAACCCTAAAAAATGCATCTTCATAGTACATGAAGGTGCCCTCCTTAGGCACATTGTTTCTAAGGAAGTACTCAATTGATCTAGAGTAAGTCAGATCTATCTCATTCCTTCCCCTTCTAAGCCATAGTAAGAGTCTCTAGATTTTTCTAAGGAGAATCAATTTCATGAGAAGGTTTGTGCTAGGATTCACCATCTTGGTCAAACCCCTCACCATGATGTTAAAGAAGAATGTTGCATTCAGTTGGAAGTGCATGGGTAGAAATAGCTTTGAGGCCATCAAATGTGCCATCATGTAAACTCCCACCTTGATAAACCTAGATTATGGTAAATATTTTATCCTTTATGCATTTGGTAGAGATAAAGGCATCTCATCCATCTAGATGAAGTAGAACAAGGAACAACTAGAGTAGCTAGTTACCTTCTTCAACTAGGCACTAAAGGATTATGAGTTGTGTTATATATTTATGGAGAAGCACACAGTCATAGTCATGAGAGCACTAAATAGATTTAGGCACATGCTATCTAAAAACAAAATCTATCTCTTGGTAATGCACATAGGTGTCAAGGAGTTCCTCCTCAGTAAAGACATCAACAAGAAAGGGCTAGCTAGATCATGAAAGTAATGGAATATGATGTAGACATCAAAGTCACCAAGTTGGTGTGGGGAATCTATGAGTAGATGGTATATGTGGTAAATCTAGAAGATGGCATAATGTTAATTTTGTATGAGGATGAGCATGCCAATGAAGGAGTTTCTACCAAATAGGTGTAGGACATGAGAACCTTCCTTCAAAATAATGAATATCCTTGATCTTGATAAAGCTCAGTGTAGGCATTTCCACTTGTAGTCCATTCCCTATGTACTACCTAAAAGAGTGATTTTCTGGAAAGATATTAATGGAGTTATTCTCAGGTGCCTAGAACCAAATCAAGCAAGTAAAATTCTTCAAGAATTACATGATAGCCTTTTAGGAGTCCATTATCCTCCTAGGACCACTACTAATAAATTCATGTGAGCTAGTTATTACTAGTCAATTATATTTAAATATACACATACATATGTCTAAAATTACAAGAATTGTGCCTTATTTATAGGCAAACAAAGGCTTACATCTTTACCACTATGCTTGATTCAAGATGATCAACCCTTTGCATAGTGGGGCCTAGATTTCATAGGCATGATTAACCCACCATCAATTAATGGGCACATGTAGATTCTCACAGCCACTAACTATTTCACAAGGTGGATAGAAGTAGTTGTACTTAAGGAAGCTAATGAGACATCCATCCTTAAATTCTGTGAAGGCATTGAAATTGGATTTGGTGTTCATGCCACCATTATCTCTGACAATACACTAGATTTCCTTAGAATGAATATTAATGAATGGACCATCAAGTACAACATCCATTTAATCACCTCATCAAATTATTACCACAAAGTTAATGGTCTAGCTAAGTCCATAAACAAGAACTTGATTCACATTATCAAAAGGACTCTTGAGGATAACCAATGTGCTTGGCACATAAAGCTCAAACATATATTATGGGTTTATTGAGTCATGCCCAAGAGAATATTGGGGAACTTGCCCTTCTTTCTAGTTTATGGTAGGGAAGCTAAATTGCTAGCATCCCTCAAGTTGCCCTCATTAGAACTAGTGCATTAGTTGGAGTTTCTTGAGAGCAAGCCCCTTCAAGTAATGTTATCCAAGATAATGGAGATCTAAGAAATTAGATGAAATATAAATGCACCATGAAACTTTATTAGGCATAGACCAATAGGATATTTGATAAGAAAGTGGGTGCCAAAAGTTTCAATGTAGGGGACTTAGTGCTGAAATGGGATGTAGACAAAGCCAAGCTTGGAAGGCACTCTAAGTTTGATTCAATATGGAGTGGTCCATATACCATCACCAATTGTAAGACATCTAACTACTTACAACTTGATATAATGAATAGAGAATAACTACCCATCCTAATTAATGGGATTCATTTCAAGCAATATCTCCATTAATTCCTTATATACATTTGTAAATAAGTAAACTAGATGTTTTTCATTTCCCTAAGGTGCACTTCGTGTGCCCTTGTTTTAAAATAGTTTGAATTCCTCCAAGTGCTTTTGAACAATATTTTCGTAGCTTAAGTCTTTTCCTCTAAGCACCTTTGATGTAGTTCATGTCTTGGGTATTGAGTTAAGGAATAATGAATTTAAATTCATAGAAATATAATAAAAACCCTAGGCAAATTAAATTTCAATATATATACACATAATTGAATTTAAATATTAATGATATATACATGGGTTTAATGTATATATACATTTTGAACATAGGAATAGAAAAATGACTTGATGGGTATGTTACCTATACACATATATATACATATATATTTGTATATAAGAACATACACAATTCTAAATGAATATATAACTGGGTCTGAGTTAAAGGTTTTAAAAATGGTTTAAATTGAGTAATTTTTACATTTATTGATTTAATTTTATTAATACACAATAAATTTATTATTGTGGACTGTCGACATGATTTCAAACTATGTAAATTTGATAAATAAATTATGAGCATAATGGTTATATTTATGCATATACACAAGGTTTGGAACACAGACGCATGGTATATATATATTCATATATAACCTGTGTGAATAGGGCATATAAAAATATATACTTATGTCAATTTACATTTTAGTTTGATAATAAATAGTGAAGAAATACACACACACACACACACACACACACACACACACACACACACACACACACACACACACATGTGTGTGTGTGTCAACTAGGTATGGGTTTATATTAACTTTGAATTGTTTATATATATACATATGTTATATATGTGTCTTGTAGTTAAAACATTGTAAGTTATGAAGACTATGTGTATATTTACACATATACAAGGACTGTGTTTTAAACATGAAAAAAATTAAAGGTTGGGATGATGTCTGAATAGGATGTTTTCATCTAAATAGTTGACTATGTATTTTTACTTGAACTAGATGGATTTAAATATATACATTTGGTTTATAAAAAATACAAGACATTCTTGAGTTTTGTTATTATGTCCTTAGTTTTATGATAGAAGACAATGTGAGTGTATACTTAGATGACTGTGTGAAAATTATATACCTGAGAGTATGAAACAATGTTATATGATATAGGAATTCAAGTAAATAGAGTAAAGAATGTGTCACAATTTTGGTGTTAAAAATGTACCACATCCAAAATAGATTTTATTATGAATTTTAAATTGGGGACTAAAGGAATTAAAAATACTCCTTTTAAGTTTAAATTTTTGTTCATAAAAAGTTTAATGTATAAAATAACCTAGAGATATATGTAAATACCATAGTGGTAGAATTGTGTGTGTGTGTGTGTGTGTGTGTGTGTGTGTGTGTGTGTGTGTGTGTGTGTGTGTGTGTGTGTGTGTGTGTGTGTGTGTTTTATGAAATTAAAAAAAATATATATGCTGTATATTTATATGTGAATATGGGTTCACATACACATATATAACATGTATGAATAAATTGAAAGAATACCTATTATTATTTTACGGATTAAATAATGAAGTCAAAAACATAAAGGTTAGGGTGCTTAAATTTTATGCGATAAAACCTCTCAGTAGGCATAATGAAAAGAAAGTTTATACTTGGAATTTGTAAGTAAATTTATTATTTTTATTTCTATAATAAGGTACTATGTGCCATATGTTTTGAGATGATTGATTTTATTATATTGCATTTACTTATAGAAAGTAGATTCTTTCAATAAGTTGTATTCTACCTATTTGGTAAATAAACTTGTTTATCATTATTATTGTTATGTGATGAATAATAAGATTGAGGTTCATTCATATGTTTGATGGACTAAATATATGTATAGTAATTATTTTAGTGACTAGCATGTGTTTTTACTTGATATTGGAAATAATTACATTAACCTATTGGTTATAAAAATGTTAACCAAATTTCTCATTGTTGTTACTAAGTAACTAGTGAGATGGACTTCACTAGCTTACATAGCACCAATAATGCTAGATAAAGGTAATTTGATCAAGTGGTATGTATGAATTTCACTAATCTTAGAGATCAGTAACTATTTAATAACTTTTTTTAAATTAATGTTTATATAGAAATTATCATTACATATGTATGATTTACATTTTTCTGTGATATCATGTTTAAAATGTATTTCTTTTTGGTTCACATCATATAATGGAAATCTTATAGCACACGGATACTAGCATGTCTCTCTATATTATCGCACCATCACTATCTAAACATCTATGAAGGGAGAGCCATTCCATGTTTGGTCGATTGTGTGAGGGATTGATTGTCCATGGTTGGTGTGGAAAAACACTTGGATGATTCTCTCCCTCACTATTATAGTAATTACTTAGACACTATAGTTGAGATTATGAGGGATAGAGGAGTTAGAGTGACTCGATCTCCATAAAGCATTGTATATATTATTATATTTGTAGGGGAAATGCCTATTAGAAATACAATTTGATTTGTTATTGTAAATTAATAGCAATGGTTGTATTATCATACCAATTATGGCTAGATTTTAATATAATTACTTTCTTTATGCAGTTATGTAATGTAAGATATGATGCTAGTGATCAGTAACTATTATTAATACATATTTACTTATGATTAATAAAAATATTTAGTATGTTAGGTTACTAATTATATTTTCATGGTGTAATCTAATCAAAGAATGTGTTTTGTAAATATTTAAAAAAAAATTACCACATTATTCTAATAAATCCATGTGAGGATGTTATATTGTGGTATCATAGTTATGGATCAAACTCTAGGAATTAATGAGTTTAATAACATTTTTGTATTATTATGATATCATAAATAATAATGGTGTGATAAAGAGCATCATATGTGGGTCCTTTAAATGTCAATGACAATAACCCTCTATTTGATCCTAACCAATTTACCATTGAACAAACAACAAAGTTAGATTAGATTCTTGCAACAATGAATGAGACTAGGGATGGAATCATCGCCATGGAATAGGAAATTCATGGACATAAAGAGGAAGACCATCAGGATGATTTTTAATATCATCTTGTTGAGTAGGAAATTCCTCAAGAGCAGAGACATGAGAAGTACCTCAAGACACAAGAGTACATGTGGCTGTAAAATTAGCTAGGGATATGAAAAAGGTGAATCCATATAAATTTGTCAAAATAGTTATGGGAGACAGAGTTGAAGTATGGTAAATGAAATAGATAAGTATTTTGAGATTTAAAACTACTCTAAGTTCACCAAAGCCATTTGTGGAGCTTATTAGCTAGTTGGAGAATTAGCTACATGGTGGGCTAATAAGAAGTTAGAAATGAACCTAAATTTGACCCCCACTATTTAGGATCAGTTTGTAACATTTTCTATATCACAGTGGCTTCCAAAGTTATATTTTGAATAGAAGCTTAAAGATTTTCAATTTTTGCAATAAGGAAATTTGTCAGTTCACCAACCATCTAAAATATGCACATCAATATTAGGTAGATGAGAGATTCAAGATTAAGAAGTTCATCATGGTATTAAAACCCCAGATTGGTGGAGAAGTGGATGTTCATGGACCGTATACCATGGACCAAGTCTTTGAGAATGCAGTTAAGTAGGAGAAAAAGTTAAAATCTATTTCTTACATCAGGGACAAGTTTAGGAAAAAGTTTAAAATTTATAAAACAACTTTCAAGAAGAAAAATTAGAATTAAAGGAGTGGATACTCTAAGAGTCAGTTCAAGAGTCAGAATACTAGATTCAATAGTGGTTCAAGTAGTAAGAAACTAGGTAATGGTTCCAAAGGTATCTTCAAGGGAAATCAATAGTCTGATAGGAAGGGACCACAAGGAGGTTGCTTCATCTGTGGAGGTGAGCATTTTGAACATGAATGTACCCAGGATAAGTTGAAGAACAAAGTATCTTCCCCTCAACAAGGAACTTTTTAGCAACGTATTCATGCAATGGTTGATAATTGGTAAGTCAAATTCCAAACTTGACCTAGGAATTATCAAGTATTTTGTTTGAACATTCAATTTCAATTTTTATAGATACAAGGGCCATGGAATGTATCATAACTCATAAATCTAAATAAATTATCTAGGAAAGCTAGTGTAATGGAAAATGCATGGTCGGTATAATATGGGAATGATTCTATAGTCCAAGTTAACAAGTTTTTAGTAGAATCAGAAAATAGATTGGAGAAATTTACAATGGTTGTGGATCTTTATGTAACACCACTAGGGTCATATGATGTGATTTTAGGATTCAAATGGCTTATGAAGCATAAGGCCAAGTTTGACTATTATTTGAAAATATTTGAGCGTCTTGATGATTTTAGGAATCAAACACTAATTTAGGGTGAGCAAAGGGAGTTAAAGGCTTAGGTAAATATCAGAAATGCAACTCAAAAAGGCCCAAGGTAAAGGATGTAAACCATTTATCATCAAGATAAATGAAATGGAGGAAAATAAAGAACCATCAATTGAAGATTATCCTTTCCTTAGGAATTTTCATGATGTATTTCCATAGGAATTTAAAGGATCACTTCCTAAATGGGAGTTTTATTTCTCTATTGGTATCAAACCAGGATCAAAACCTTAGTCTAAGATTCTATATAGAATAAGAACCACTCAATTAGTCAAATTTAAGGGACAACTTCATGAATTATTGTCAAAAGTTTTGATTAGAATAAGTGTGTCATCATGGGGTGCACTATTTTTCTTCGTTAAGAATAAGTATGGCACTCTTCAACTTTGCATTGATTATAGAATGTTGAATAAAGTGACCATCAAGAACAAGTATACACTACCTCTAATAGATGATTTTTTTGATCAGATATGAGGAGCAATAGTAGTTTCTAAGATTGATATTAGATATAGATATAATCAATTAAGAATAAAAGATTAGGATATTCTAAAGATGATATTTAGAACTTGATATGGTAATTATGAGTTTATAGTGTTACCATTTGGATTAATGAATGCACCTGTAACATTCATGAATCTCATGAATAGTGTGTTTCGAGATTACTTAGATAATTTTGTTTGGGTATTTTTAGATGACATTATTATATATTCTAAGGATGAATAAGAACATATTCAACATCTAGAGTTGGTTTTAGAACATCTATGAAAGCACATGCTATATGACAAATTGTTTAATTGTGCATTTTTCCAAAAGAAAGTGCAATATCTAGGACATATTATCTCAATGGATGACATTTATTTTGATCCAACTAAGATAAGAGATATTATGTAGTGGCTAACACCAAGGAATGTCTATGGCATAAGGAGTTTCATGCGATTAATAGGCTATTATAGGAAATTCATTTCAAAATTTTCCAAGATAGCTAATCTGATTACATCTCTATAGTGTAAGAACCAAAGTTTTATCAGGTCAAATAAGTGTGAAGTATTTTTTTAGGATTTGAAAAGAAATCTTACTTTAGCACTAGTGTTAATATTTCTTGATCCCAATCATCAATTTTCAATGATCACAAATGCATCTAGGGATGGACTAAGAGGAGTTCTTATGTAGGATAGTATAGTAGTAGCTTATGATTTAATGAAGTTAAAGCCTTATGAGGTGAATTAAACCCCTCATTGCCTTGAAATTATATAAATTAGTCATGATTTATAAGTTTGGAGACTTTATTTATTGGGAAAATCATTTGAGCTCAATATTGATAACTTAGGATTCAAATACATCTTCACCCAACCAAATTTGAATTCTCATCAGAGACACTGGTTAGATTTTTGTCTAACTATGAATTTGATATCAATTACATCAAAGTTAAAGAGAACAAAGTAGTTGATGCCTTAAGTTATAAAAGGTACATAGTAGTTGTGGATAATATCATGATTACTTTTAGGGATCACGTGATCAAGTTATCACCAAGAGATGAAGTCTATGATCAAGTTAGGAAATATTTTGTCTGAGAATGCTCAAAATCCTAGGTATATAGGATATAACATAGAGAGTGATGGTCTTTTATGATATAATGGAAGGATGTATGTGCCAGATTAGGAGAATTTGAGGAGCATAGTACTAAATGAACTAAATAATTCCCTATATTCAAGACATCCAAAAGTAACCAATCTTATGGTAGAGTTTAGACAACTTTATTTATGGAAGGAAATCAAAAAAGATTATTGGACTTTGTGTCACATTGTCTAGAATGTCAGCAAGTGAAAGATGAATATGTGCATCTCATTGGATTTTTATATTAACATGACATACCATAATAGAAATGGAAGATGATCAATATGGAATTTATCTAAGGATTACCATTGTCATATAATAGGCACAACATGATCTTGGTTTTATTTGATAAAATAACCAAGGTAGCAGATTTTATACCAAGAAATTTGATAGATGATGCACTAACTCTTAAGAAGAGATTCATAAAATAAGTGTATTGATTACATGGTATATTAGAATAATTAGTTTATCCTATCTTTTTGTAATAAATGTCTCAAGGTATTACATATTTTATTGATATAAGTTAGTTATATGGGGTATTTCATATGTGTGATTAGTTAGTATGAGTCATAATCTCCTATAGATTAGGAAATCTAATCTCACTTGGTGTTGTATAAATAAGCACCTCTTATAGTGCTTTTGTTAATTCAATTTCATTTTGACTTTCATTTGGTATCAAAGAAGAAAACCCTTAGAAGTCTTTATCTAAGCATTAGATATTTGTGGAGATCAAGATCTAAGTTCATGTGATCCTTAGATGCATCACACTACTCTAATTTCAACTATCATAAGTTGAATCACTATCAAAATTCTTGCCAATTTTATGAAAAGAGAATAGTTGTCTTACAGATATTTTTTTTTGTTTTTTAAAATTTTGACAATTTATACATCAATTCAGGCTAAAAAGATTCATATTCAATCATTTATTGACATTTTTAAAAATGATGGTTTGAACTCATTATTTGTTTTTACCATGTAGAAGAGGGTTTAATTTTGTTTTTTTAGATCTAAAATTTATATTTGATATCAATCAATTTTTTAAATTGACTATATTAAAAAAAATATTGAAACCATTTTTATATCACTTTGATATCAAATCTAATTTTTTCAGATGATTTTATTTAATTTCATTTGATTCTAAATAAACTAGATCTGAAGAGCCTCGAGGTCATATATATTACAATCAGTTTCTCATATATTTAAAGAGATAATTATTATTGTTATAGTCAATAGATATGAGAAACATCATCATTGCAGAGGCATCAACCTAGTTTTATTTTTTATTTTTCATATCTTCATTCTCAGATTATTAGCAAGCCAAAATCATATCTTCATTGTGAATGAAAGCTAGGAACAAAAATTAGATCCATGCCCAACAGTCAAAAAATGACCCTTACAAATGACAACCTTACTAATAGTCTACAACTCCATAGTTCGATGGTCCTCTAATGACCTCAACTATATTTAATGACATCCCAAAGATATTGCATCACTTGAGCTCCCTACATTGACCTATGGTTTCCACAAAGTGACTCACATGAAATAAAACAAAAAAGGTCAATTCATTCTTTTATTTTAGGGTTCCTTAATATGATATTGATATTTGATATTTTTTATGACATTTGTTTAGAGGATGGGGACATAAAAATAATCCATGTAGGCTATATTTATAGTGGTGTAATATTACTAATAGTGGTATAAAATCTAAGGCCATGGGAGTTATATTTAATAGTGGTCATTTTCTAATTATAGCCAGTCTTAGTAAATTAAGCATGAGTATTGTCTTGACATAAGAGGTTAAAATAATCAATTGGTGTGAAACTTACTTAGAGTCAGCAAATATTATATATTATAAGGCATCAATACATTTTTCAATATAAATGGTGAATTGTCAAACATATTAGGCTATATTATTCTAGTTGAAAATTTTTAAAATGAGTTTTTTTCTAAAATTTTAAAGATTGATATAAGGGGGATATTTTTTCTCCTAAAAACCTCAAATTATCTTCCAACATGAAAACTGTAACCTCATTTTCTCCTTAGATTCATTTTTAGTTGAAATCAACATCCTATTTTCCATTGCATTTTTGGACACATTTTTGATGGAGTCCGATCTCCATTGTGTGCTTGCGTGTGATTTCTCATCTTTGTGTATGAATTTTTGCATTTTATTTACATTTGAAAATGCAAATTTCATTTATGAACTTAAACACACTTATATTTCTTTGTCATTCACAAATTTCATGATGTCTAGTTATGGACCATGTTTTGTGCTCCCCAACACACAATTGATTTGTGGTGATAATTATGTATTATGGAACACAAAAGTATAAACCCGTCTTGAGTTTGGAGATATTTGGTAAGTTTTAGAAGGCATATGGGTCTGACATTAAATAAATGTTGATCAAAAACAAAATATGTCAAAACTAATAAAAAGGCTAAGTTAATAATCATGTTTGGAGTTTTGGATGAGGTACAACCTCATATCTATAGTGATACAACTATAACATATGCTTGTGATAAGCTTAAAAGTATATATGAAGCTAGGATTCAAAATCAAATCTTGCATATTAAGAGGCAATTTCACACTCTCACATTCAAATCAGATGAAAAAGTAGAATCATTCCTTAAAAGGGTTACAACTTTAAGGGAATCACTTCAATATTTAGATGAATCAGTGATAGACGATTCTTTGGTCCTTATAGTCCTTAGAGTATTTCCCCCTATGTATTGGATCTTTGTGACCACTTTAAATGTCATAGGACAAAAACTAATATTTGAGGTGTTGGTAAATTTTTGCAACAAGAGGAATATATGCATAGTTTAGAGGAAGAATATGATGAGCATACACTCACATCAATTCAAAAGGGGAAGAAACCCATGAAGGGTCCAAAGCAATCTCCAAATCAAAGTGATCAACAAAATCAATAAGGGAACAATTCATGTTTTTTTAAAGCATGTCAAATTTGTGGAAGATAGGTACATGACTTAAAAAATTGTTGGTATAACACATTTCAATAGGGTTCATCAAGAAAGAAGCCCTTTTCCAAAAAATCACCACAAATAGAAAAGAAGCAATCATAACAACAAAATAGGTGGAAACAGAAAAATTCCAAGCCTAAACAACATGGTAATGTTATTAAAGGCAATGATTCTTCAAATGAGGAATGTGATTTAGCTACTCAAACACATGAGTCTACCAATCATCCAAATGTAATTTGGTATGTTGATTTAGAGGCAATTAGACACATGACATGGAAAAAATATTGGTTTTTTACATTGACAAAAATAGAATCAAAAGGTAATGTATCAATTTGATATCATACCTCATATAAATTACAAGGCAATGGTGACATAAAATTTTAACTTAGAAATAGGAATTGCAACGTTACAAATATTCTTTATGTTTCAGGACTTAAAAAAAATGTTTATTAATCAGCTACTTGACCACAATGTAATGGTTGAATTTGAAAACCAAAATGGTCAAAAAGTTTTGCCACATCAAATAAAATTATAGGCATTTCAAAGTGATTTCCAAGGCTTCCAACATTGGAAATTTTTTTCAAATTTATTTTATTTAAAATGATCATCAAGAACTTGTGGTCAAAGATATAAAACTAAGCAATTTATGGCACAATTGATATGGTTACTTGAGTTATGGTTATTTGGTATAATTGAGAAAATATTATATGGTTCATGGTCTTCCCAAACTCAAGAAATATTCTAATATATGTACCAGTTGCTTATCAAGAAAACAAAGAAGGGATCCCTTTGAAAAGACTAAGTATCGGTCACTTAGTAAGTTGGACTTGGTGCACACTAATCTTTGTAGGCATTTTTCTTCCAGTCTTAAAGGGTATAAATACTTTCATCTTTTTTTATGATTACTCACAAAAAATATGGGTATATTTATTGAATACTAAGGATCAATCTTTTCAAGTATTCAAATAATTCAAGGCCTCAGTTGAAAATGAAACTAATAGGAAAATCAAGACCCTCCACTAAGATTGTGGGGGGGGGGGGGGAATACACTAGTAAAGAATTTTCAACCTATCTTAGTGTAAATGAAATCAATCAATAATTGACAACTCCATATTCACCTTGATAGAATGGAGTTATAGAATGGCATTCTAGATTAATCATGGAAATGTTTTGAATCATGGTTGAGGATGTAAAATTGCTTAATACATATTGGGAAAAATCTTGTCACACTATAGTCTACTTGTTGACCAGGTCACCCACCAAAGTTCTTGATGGAATCATGCCACATGAAGCTTGGATAGGGAATAAACCAAAGATAACTCACATTTGAGTTTTTGGTTTCAGGTCATATATACATGTTCCTAATAATAAAATAAATAAATTAGATAAGAAAATAAAGGAATGTATTTTTGTGGGATATAGTGCACAATCAAAGGCATATAGGCTCCTTGATCTATAAATAAATAAGGTACTAATTATTAGAGATGTAGTGTTTGATGAAAAGAGTGGAATCAATCCACCTTATACATAGGCAAATGATACATGCAAAATTCTTATACTCTTTTCATATAGTGATGGTGAAAATGAAAAGGAATATAGTCAAATAAGACCTCCACCACCACCACCTATAGTTCAGTGTATGCCCAAGTGATATATAAGTACTATACAAGATGCTAACTTGAATGGAGTACTAGATACATCTACATCAAGATTGAGGACTCAAATCATGTCTTGAAAAGAGGTTAATATGTCCCTTATAAGTATTGTGTAAGAAACATATGAGCCCTCTATAGTAATAAAAGCCCTACAGTCTAGACCTTGAAAAGATGCCATAAATGTAGAATATCAGTTAGTGATAAAGAATATAACACTTGGTAGATTGTTGATATTCCACTAGGGAAGAAGCCTATTGGATACAAATGGGTATTTAAGAATGAGTAAAAAGTAGATGGTAGTATTGATAATTACAAGGCAAGGATAGTTGTAAAAGGGTATGCTAAAAAAGAAGGCATTGAAAATAAGGAGACTTTTGCTCCCATAACTAAGATAAAGACTATCAGAATGGTTTTTTCTATAGTTGCATAATTTGGATGGAAAATAAATCAAATGGATGTAAAAAGTATCTTTCTCAATGGATATTTTAAAGACAAAGTCTACATGACTCAACTTAAAGGATTTATGGCACCTAATCAGGAATCAAAAGTGTTTAGGCTTATCAAGTCTCTCTATGGGCTAAAATAAGCTCCCCAAGCATGGTACATCAATATTTATGAGCATCTCATACAACATGGGTTCAATATGTTTCCATATATCCTAGCCTATACCTCAAAAAACATGGGGGGGAGGTTGTTGTAGTGATTTTTTATGTCAATGATCTAGTCATCACTAGCAACATAGTGAAGATGATCAATGCAACTAAGAATGATCTCAAATGATAATTTAACATGATAGATCTTATTATTCTATATTATTATCCTGGTTTAGAGGTATGGTAAAAGGAACATTACATTTTGGTTTCATATATGAAGTATACCAAGACATTTCTCAATAAATTCAAGATGATATGTTACAAGCCTATTGCAACACATATGAAGACAAGACCTCAATTTTCTCATATAGATCCATCACCAGAAGTAAAATGCAACTCTCTATCATAAATTGATTGGGAGTCTCATTTACTTGACATATACTAGGCTAGATATTAGTTATGATGTTATCTATCTTTCTCATTTCTTGTAGGAACCCAAGGTGACACATTGGAGAGAAAAAAAGTGGGTATTAAGATATATCATACATAAAATTGAGTATGGCCTAGAATAAAAGAAGAATGATAAGTTATTCTCAATAGGTTACATATATGTAGATCATGCAACTTATATTGATGATAGGAAATCCACTTCTAGATTTGTGTTCTTTCTAAGATGTGGTTTGATTTCATGGGGAAGTAAGAAGCATAATTATGTTTCTAGATCTTCCATAGAGGCATAGTATCATGCTATAGTAGGATATATTTTAAAAGTGATATGCATATGTCATATTCTTTTAACACTTGGAGCTCCATAGACTCAGACTACAATTCTAAATTATGACAATCAAGGTGTTCTACATCATATTCACAATCCAGTGTTTCACGAGAGAACCAAGAACATAGAGGTTCAGATTCATTTCATATGTGAACATGTTCAGTATCACAACATACAAATCTAATATTTCCCCACTCATGATCAATGTGTAGATGTCTTTATGAAGTCACTTCCACGTGATATGTTTGAGGCATTCAAAAATTATCCCTCTTCTTCTCTTTAGGATATGATCAATTAAGGGGGGAATGCTAGAATAATTAATTTATCCTAGTCTTTTTTAATAAATTTATAAAGGTATTACAACTTTTATTTATATAGGTTAGTTAAATGGGGTATTTCCTATGTGTGATTAGTTAGTGTGAGTCCTAATCTCCTACAATTCAGGAGATCTAATCTTAATTACTGTTATATAAATAACCACCTCTTATAATACATTTTTTAATTCAATTTCATTCTAAATTTTAGGTTTTATAGAGAAGATCATATCAAATCATGATCTGAGAATGACTTATAGATTTTGGTTAACTCCAATTCAACTTTAGGTATGTAATTAAATTTTAGTAATGCATATCACCCATAGATTGATGGTCAAATTGAGCAAGTTAATTAGGCGTTAGAGGATCCTCTTCATATGTATTTAATAGATAAATATTAAAATAGGAATACTACCTTTACTTGGTTAAGTTTACATGTAATAACTCAGACCAATCTATTTTGAAAATGACACCATTTGAAGCACTTTATGGAAGAAAGTGCAGGACATCAATCAGTTGGGATAGGTTGGAAGATAAGGTAGTCTTTAAACCTAAGATTCTTTAAAAATTAGAGTTGGTTGAAATAATTAAGTAGAGATTGGATAAATCTAATGAAAGGTAGAAGAACTATGTTGATCTGAAGAGAACAAGATAGTTTGCAGTAGGTGATAAAGTATTCTTGCTTGTTAAGCCTCAAAAGAGATTGATTAAATTTGGGAAGTCAACAAAACATTCACCGAGAAATGTGGGACCCTTAGAGGTTATAAAATTAGTAAATATTGTAGATAATAGACTTAAATAGCTAACATCCCTATCTCTATTGCATAAATTTTTCCATGTATCTTAAGATGTATATAGTTGATCCTTCATATGTGTTGGATTAGAATGCTTTACAAGTTATCGATCTAGGGTGGTCACAATAGAACCAATACAAGTAATTAACACTCATAAAATTTGTTTTTGTAATAGATAAGTGTCATAGTACAAGGTGTTGTGGGACCAATGCTCTAAGGATAGGGCTACTTGGGAGGACTATGATGAGTTCTACAGGCTAATTATGAATTATATAGATAATGATTATGTTACATTTGTTGTTATAGCATTATTTTATATGTATCATGATATACATGACTAACTACTTTCTTGTCATGAGTTGGATGTATGAGAGTTCATCCCTCAAACTATGATGGAGGGAGAGCTTCATTAGAGAGGGTGATGTAGATGGAGATGGTGAAGGATAATAGAAGAACTATAAAAACCCTACACACACCTTATAAGATTTAATGTGTTATATGCATTGTGTGTTTGATTCTTAAAAATATTATGTTTTGAAAGTTAATTATGGTTAATTATTAGAGTTTACATGTTTTAAATGTTAGTACTTAGTTATGGAATAAATATTTTATGTGATTTTCATATGTAAAATTAATATTTAAATGTTTTAGTATGATTATATAAGGTTAATTTACTTGTGTTTGTTTATAATTATGAAATGTGAATCTATTCGAATATATTTAGTTACTATTTTATATAGACTAATAAAATTTATTTAAAATATTTTAGAACATTAAGCTTATTGAGAAATGTTGTCATTGATGTCAAGGTAATTCTAGTGAAGATGCATGGTGAGTGGGATTTGAGGTATGATCTTGTGAGATTGTTGTGACAAGGTGAGTTTTTTGAAACTTTGTCTTCTCTGTTGATTGATTTCAAGGTTGAGATCAAGGTATAGGTCATGGAAGATGTTTGAAGGTAGCTAATGTCTGCATAGGAAGCCATGTAAGAAGATGCATTTGAGGGTAAGAGATAATTTAAAGGAAAGAGACAATTTTAAGGAAATTAATGTCTTATGGTTGTGTAAAGGTAGAGGTCAAGGTGTCAAAGGTATTTAGGTACATGGAAGAAATATCTCTAGTCATATGATTCTTAGTAATGGGGTTGTAGGTCTATATGAGGTTGTGGAAGATGTTGTCATCAATAAAAAGAATGGTGTAGTGATATGAGTGAGATGTAATGTCTTATATCTACTTGGTTGATCTTTTGTTGAGATCATGACATATAAGGAATAGGTCAAGGCATCAAGTGCTTAAGTAGCCTAAGCTTAGTCATGGCATGAAGAGACCTTGTGAGAATGTTTGAGCATGGTGTATTGGTGAGATAAGTATACACATGCATGAATGGTTTTATGAGGTTGTTTAAGAATGTATGTGGGGCATTGAAACTATTGGAAAAAATTGGCCTACATATGAAAAAATATATCTAGATGGAATAGGCCACTATTGTATACCATTTAGTGATCTTTTGCCTTTATGACTAGCCTATTTATAGTCTTGACTTGATGATGTAGTGAACTATCATGGAATGTCCTGGTGTGGTGTTGGGAGTTGTATAGCCTCTTGTGTGGTATTGGGAGCTATTGATAAGTAATCTAATGTCTCTCTACTAAGATAGAATTTGAAGGCTTTAAAAGTCATCAATGCTTTTGGAAACACCTTTTTTTCAATAATTTTGAAGACTTAGCATAAAACACAATGAGATATAAATATGCTCTAGTAAGATCTGAAGATTTGCTTGGTATCTCTAAAGATGCTCTGTTGAAGCTCTAAAGATCCACCTAGGCATATTTGGATATGTTTCATTAAACCTTAAAATATACACCTATCCATCTATATAGATACTCTATTGAAGCTCTGTAGATATGCATAAGCAACTTTGAAGATGCTCCAAGCAGCTCTAAAGATGTTCTATTGAAAATTTGAAGAAGAGGCAGTCTTAATGTAGTGGATGATCCAATGGTCGAAAGAGAAAACTAGCTTCATGACCCTACTCGGTATTATCAACCTTATTAAGTGCCTTTCCCATACTCTTTTAGGATTCTACAATAAAGTTTTGATGATAAGATCCTATCCAAGAAAAAAATAATGTTTTGGCTCTCCTAGCTCAAAAACATCACCTACAACTATTTGATTATGCTCTAAGGAGAGTTATTGGTGTGAGATACCTTAACATAAGCAAGTGATCTAGATAATATTAAATTGTAAGACCTAAGAGGATTCAGAAAGGTATCATGCACTTCAAGGTGCCAAGAATGATAATTCACTCTTTTTATTTGAATCCAACTTGGATTTTGTAGTTCATACACTTGAGAAGTCTTGGTTACTAGCTTATACAATGAAGAAACCATGATATAATGAGATGAATAACATAGTAATTGTAAATTCTATAAAAAATACAAGGTTGATTTTAAGGTCAAAGATGTGTCTATGATGTTTTGAAAACACTATTATCATCTCTTAGGGGTTATATACACAAAATAGTGTTAAGCAATTCATTGGACTAGTGTGCTCTCACAAGCATCATATGGAGATCTCCTTAATAAAGTTGCATGGTTATATAACTAGATGACTATGCCAAAGCCACTTTTAAGAGTGATATCATCACACTCCACACAATAATAATAATAATAATAATAATAATAATAATAATAATAATAATAATAATAATAATAATAATAATATGTAAGTCAAGAATGTATAAGGTTTATCAAATGGTTTTATACTGTATACATAGTCATAATCTTGAGGGCTAATTCATAAAAGTTTTGAAGAGTTAAAGATGCTAGAGAGGTGATATAACCTCCAAATTTGTTATAGAGAGTCTTCATGACCCAAAATATGACTATATTTTTTCATCACTAGACATATATATATAAGTTATATACCCAATTTTTTGTCTTAGATCTGAGGTACTCTCCAAGTCATTCACACAGATAGCCTATTGCTAGTTTTGAGAAGGTTATGACTTTTGAGCATCTACAGGTGGAGTTAGACTATAAAATTTGGTAAAAATGATATAAATAATAATATAAAATGTTAAAATATATAATTTATTCCAAATTATTAGTGGAATCATCCATTTTTTTGGTATAGACCTCCTGCAGTCATGAACAATCATTCCCTTAGGCAGCCACTAGCTAATTTTGAGAAAAATGCATCTACAGGTCTATAGAGGCAATATCCAGCTATGAAACTTGGTATAGGTGGTGATCATTAGTGGTTATAATTTTAAATAATATTTTTTAAGTCACAGTAATATTTTAATCATCCATTATTTTATCACACTCTTATGCTTGTTTGTTGACAGTTAACATGGAGATAGGCAATCTTCTTGGAGAGCTATAAGGTGTGATAGATGGTATGAACCTCATGTGAGAGTTTTTGAGAAAATTCATGGTGATTTTAATTCTTCCAAAACCTGGTTATAGAGATAACATTAATAATTTTAATTTAAAATGTCTATAAGTATAAATTTGACAAATTCAAGATTTTGGCATGCAAATATAGATAGTCAGAAAAAGCATTTTTGAGGCACTTAAAGAATTTAATGATAAAATAAAATTATTTTATAATTTTTATGTGTCTTTATAGGTCCAAAAATAATAATTATGTCTTGAGACATTATAAATCTCAAGATCCACCTATTTCTTTCTCTCTTTATCTTGTAGTTCACAATTTTTGAGCGTGTAGTAAGTCTAAATTTGTGATTCTGAATGTTTTTCCTAATTTATATTGGGAAAAAATAATTGGAATATTTTTTTTTCCCATTTTTTCCTAATTAAAAAATAATTAAGTCTTGAAACCTCATAAAACTCAAGAAAATGGCAAAACTCAGAGCTACACATGCTCAAAAATTTGACAAGGTAAGTTGAGGCAACCCTAAAATATGCATTTTTTGAGTTCTACTCAATAAAATGACTTGAAATTTGACATATAGGTATATTTTGGTTTATTTTAAGTAATAAAATTGGTCTCACACACATAATATACTTCAAGAGAGAGGAAAACTAGGTTTTCATATCTCCATTAATAGAGACTGTGCTCAAAACTAGGTTTAAAAGAGCCTTTAGCAGAGGTCAAAATAAGAATTTATGTATGGAAAAGTGTTAAATATTTTGTATAATCACCACCAACATGTTTTTAGTGATTTTAAGAATTAAATAAAGGCTTGAAATAGCTCAAATTATCAAAGAGACCCGCTAGACCTACCTAAGCTTAAAAGGTGACAGATCTTCCCAAACTAATTTAAAGAGTTTCTAAGTGAATAAAAGGTTAAGAATGGTCTCAAAGAAGGGTATGATCCATATAAAGAGTCTTTAAAATAAAATAATATCATTCAATATCCCAATCACCATAAACATGCCTAAAACCATTGTAATCTATAAGGAGGCTAGTCTTAGATTTTCTAATGATGTTGTGAGTTTTATAGGTCTCATAGATGCTACCACCATTATTACATGTCTTGAATGAGGCCTAAAAATTCATATTAATCGTTAAATTCATGATATTTAAGCCCAAAATCCTTATATAGGTCCTAAAATATCTTCTAAGGTGTCTTGGTAACTTGACAAGAGTTTTTATGGCAAAATAATGAAGAAGTCAAGCAAGCTTGAAGACCTCCATTAATAGATTCATGTAAAACCAGGTTTCATTAAGGAATAAAAATGGTCAGAAAATCATAATATGGCATGGAAAATAACTTGTAATGTCATAATAAATATTTTATGGGCATTGACAAGCTTAAGGGTGAACACTCTCATGTTGGCCTAGGCTCTCAAGAGGCCTCTAATAGTGAAAATATAGGTTCAGAGCTAAAGTGTAGGTTTAGTAGTGTTCTAATGGTGTCTCGAGGAGAAAAAGAGTTCATTTAAAATTAAAATTAGACTTATTTTACTTTATGTAATTATAAATATCTAATACTAAAGTTACTAACCATGTTTCCAAGTTACCAACACAAGCCAAGTGGAGATGGGGCGTAGAAGTCAAGTAGAGCAGTTCTAGGGAGTTGAAGAGCATTAATGGAGAATTTAAGGAGGATTCTATATATTTGTATAATTTTATCAATCAATATGGATCATTTAAGGATGATTCTAGATGTTTGGAGACTTTTCTCAAGCAAGATAGAGCATTTAAGAAAGCTTCTAGATGTTTGAAGACTTTTCTCAAGTTAGTAGAGCATGATGTCATCTTCCTCAAGTAAATTTTGTCCTCTAGTTACTTTTTAGGCCAATATGAAATATTAAATACCTTTTTTACTTTGAAGGGTTAATTTTCTAAGTAATATTAGTGCCTAAATAATTTAAAATTTATTGAGACTCATCTACCTCTTCCTCTTCTTTGATGGAGCTCCATGGAGGGTGGTTGAATCACATTTATTGATTTCTGAAAGCTTTCTTCTCTTATCCCTTCCCTTTTATTCTATATATCCACTTTCTTCTTTATTTTAAAAGGATATACTCTCAATTTACAATTCAAAATCATATCAAATTATGTAAGAATAGTCTCTTGAAGCAATAAGATAATTTATTTTACCTATCTCTTTACCTACATTTATTGTAGTCAGATTGTGCATGATTAATTTATGGAGGAGTGTTCTTCCTTGGTGATTGTCCTTATTTATTGTATTTTTATAGTTATTTCATGGTGTTTAAAGGTTTGAATTTGGTGTTTTTTAATCATTTATGAATATATAGTATGATTTTTGAAGTTCCTCCATGTTTCACCTCTTGTTTAGGGATCCTAGTTTAGAAATATGGATGCAAAATGACCAATTTAAGAGATTATGTTACCGAGGGTTATCTTTGATCTTCCTTAGTGTTAGTTTCAAACAATTTGGAGTGTCTTTTAGATTGGTTCCTCACCCTTTATATGCTTTTAGTTATCCCTTGTAGCCTTTTTCACTATTTTCCCAATCAAAACTAGTAGTTTAGGTGATCTACCAAGAGGAACCAACCTTCTCTAGAGGTTTAACCCAATCACAGGATACCCATAGCCTAGGGTTAATCCCATTTTATAACCAGGAGTGAGAGATCCTTAAGGACCCTCTCACAAGGTTATAATTATGTGGTATAATAGTTTTTGGCATGCCTAGTGAGATATAGTTTAATGATTTTTACATCATATATTGAATAGTTGTTGGTGCTGACCTTTAATATATTAGCCTTTGGAGGAATTCTAAAATTATTAATGGTGACTTTGAGTTCATCCATCTAGTTTTAGTAGGCCAAGTAATATTTCTAATTTGATTTTTTGTTTTCCACATGAAGTTTAATGGCTGGTTATGGAGGGGATTTTTTTTAAACCTCCTTATTAACCATATAATGATCCATACCAGCCCTATTTTGAGTCATATCAGTCCTAAAAATAACCTATTTACCCCCATATGGCTCTAGTTATAATTATGAATAGCCTTACTATCAATAATACTACCATTCCTTCCCTCCCCAACCACCTAGTCAAATTGGCCCTTTTAATGAACTTTTAGAAATAAGGAACCTTGATCTAAGATTTAGGAATGAGTCAGATGCCATTGAAGATCAATAGATCCAATTTGACCAACCTACTCATACTTATAATCATCCCTTTGCAAGTTATGTTTCTCCTAATCAAACCCAAAAAAGTGCCAAAGATATATGACTTGATTATGAGATACAAATGAGGGATATTAATAGGGAACAAAAATATTATTTGCACCATCCCATGAAATATCCTATGCCTATGCAATCTCCACCCATTCTTCTTTAAGTTTCATGAACCCCTCAACCTAGGAAACCTCAAAGCTTCTTATCTACTCCTAATGTTCCAATATAAAATACAGATAGAGAAGAGGTTGTAGAGGACTAACCAAGGAAGTTTCCAAGTTTTAGGAACATTTTTTCAAACCCTACACAAACTCATAAGCATATTCATCCCACTCTTCCCCAATAGCATCCCATAATTCCTTATGTTTCTACTCTACCAAGTGGACCTTCTTGCCCTCCCACAATCTCCCTTTGTAAAGGAGGACTTGTCCTATGGGGAGCAAATGAAGACCATTCAACTGAAGAGAATGATGTTTCAAGTGAATATAATGATGAAATCATCATTGGTAGTTCTAATTGTATCATTACATCAGATATGGGATAAGAATAAGATAATATGATTTTTTGACACACTTTTGATGAATAGGATGCTAATCCTAAAGAAGAAGATATCAACTTGTTTTATGAGATACCACTTTGTGTGATGGAGGAGGACCTTTAGAGTGAACAAAGATTTTAATATTAGCATGTGATTAAAGAAGAAGATCCTAATTATCTCAAGATTAGATTGCGTACACTAACAAGTTAAAGGGAGTTGGAAGACTTGTTTGAGATCATGGGAGAAAATTATATTCCTCTTCAAGAAGACTATGATCTGATTATACGTAAGGAGCATAATGATGGAGAAAAAAATGCAAGGGTGAGGTAAAATCTGATCTATTAATGTTTTTAGTGATAGAGCATGTCCTATCAAGTATCTAGCTTAGCTGGAAGATATAAAGGAGGAGCCATCACATGTGCTTATTTTATAGCATAAAATTGAGCTTCAAAAAGAGAAATACTATCTTACCTATTCACTCCAAGATAGTTGTATGTTTAATCAATCAAATTGGGTAAGTAATTTTATTTTTGTTCTTATTCTTGGAGAAGTGTATCACTAATTTGTTGAATATATTCTTTTTTTCCACCTTTGGTTGGTTTACCTAAAAAATGTAAAGCACATTAGATTAGTAAGAAAGGGAAGATATTTTGTACAACCAATCAATGTCTTTGTGTAAATACCATTTTGATTGGTTAGATTAGGGTAGGTAGTTTTTTTATTTCTTAGAAGTGCCTTGTGCACATTTCCATTTTGTTATGTATTTACATTCCCTAAATTCTTTAAGCACCCTATTGTTTCATTTTGAGTTATCTTTGTTGTTTTTAGAGTTCAAATTAGAAGATTTGTAGCTTTGTGATCAATTGAAAAAGACTTGTGTGAGTCCATAAGCCTAATGGATAGACTAAGGCTACTAGTATTTTGCATAGACATGCATTAAATCCCAAGAAGTCACCAAAAATGTTGGTAAAAATTATACTACATAATTTTTTTTTGCCTAGATGGAATAGGCCACTCTCATAGACCATTCCTTGACCTTTTGCCTTCATGACTAGTCTCTTTCTAGTCCTGACTTGATGATGTAATGTAGTATCATGGAAGGTCTTGGTGTGGTATTAGGAGTTGTACAACCTCTTATGTGATGTTGGGATCTATTGAGAGGCAAAATAATGTATCTCTATTGAGAGTAATTTTGAAGTCTTCAGAAGTCATAAATAGTTTTGGCAACACCTTTTTGGCACAAGGTTTGAAGACTCAACATAGAACACAGTGAGCTCCAAAGATGCACTAGTAATATTTGAAGATATTTTAGGTAGCTCCAAAGATGCTCTATTTAATAACTAAATATACATGTAGGTAGTTATGAAGATGATCCATTGAAGCTATAAATATCCACCTAGGTAGATATGAAGATGCTCCATTGAAGTTTTGAAGATCTATGCAAGTAGCTCCGAAGATGCTCTAGGAAACTTTGAAGATGTTCTATTAAAGATAAGAAGAAGAGGAAATATTAATATAATGGATGATCTAATGGTAGAAAGAGATGACTAGATTCATGACCCTAATTAGTGTTCTCATCCTTCTTAAGTTCTTTCCCCATCCTATTTTAAGATTCTATAATTAGATTTTGATGAGAAGATCATCTCCAGGAAAAATTCAATGTTTTGGCTCTCCTAGCTCAAAAACATCACTACAACTATTTGATCATGCTTTAAGGAGAGTTTTTGGTGTGAGATACCTTAGCATAAGCAATTGGTCTAGATATAATTAAATTAGAAGACCTAAGATGATTTAGAGAAAGGTCTCATGTAATTCAAGGTTCCAATAATGAAAAGTCATAATTTTTCTTTGAATAGAACTTGGATGCTATAGTCCATACACTTGAGAAGTCTTGATTAGTAGCTTATGCATTGAAGAAACCATGATATAGTAAGATGAATGGCATAGTGCTTAAAAATTATAAAAAAATTTCAAGGTTGATTTCAAGTTGATAAAGTTGTTTATGATGTGTTGAAGACACTATGATCATATCTCAAGGGCTATATACACAAAATAGTGTTAATAAGTTCATTAGCCTAGTGTGCTCTCACAAGCATGATATGGAGATCTCCTTATGAAGGTTGTAGGGTTGTATAACTAGATGACTATACTAAATCCACTCTAAATAGTGATCTCATCACACTCCACACAACACTACCATGGTAGTGAAGGATGGCCAAAGTTGAGAAAATGGTTTTAGACCCTATATATAGTCATAAACTTTAGGGATAGTTTATGGAAGATTTAAAGAGTTAAATATGCTAGAGAGGTGATCTAACCTTTAAATTTGGTAAAAAGGGTCCTCATAACTCAAAATATGACTCTATGGTTTACATTTTTCCATATCTACAAGGTATATATCCCCTATTTTATCTCAAATCTAAGGCACTCTCCAATTCATTCACACAGGTAGCCCACTGCTAGTTTTGAGAACATTATGACTTTTAAGCATTTATAGGTGGAGCTAGACTCTAATATTTGGTAAAAATGATCTCCATGACCATATAAATATCTATATTTTATCTTTAATACCACATTATTAGTGTAAGTATATACACATAATATTTTAAAACTTTTATTGATTATTAACACTTTATATCTTGTAAGACCTTTTCGAGTCTCAATCTCTCTGAGTGTATGCCTTAAGGGTTGCATTGGGAAAGGGGTGGGCATATCATCAATGATTCATAAGATTTTTGTTCCTTTTTCCTCTTGACATACACACTCTTGTCTCATAAAACCTTGAATCCTAAGATTATTTCTCTCTTTCCTAACCATTCCTATCATTTGCCATGTTTTATCCCTCTTTTCCTTGCTTTATCTCCCTTCTTCCTGTTTAGAAAACCAGGTCAAACACCATGGCTGACCTAGTGTATTTTTAGGCTTCTTGTTTAGCAAAATAGGTTGAATTGGTTGACCTAATGTGTTTTAGGGACACTTTAGGTCTTTTGGTTTGTTATCCTCCTAGTTGACCTTGCACAAACTTAGTGAGTTAGCTTGAAAATGTGCTAGGTAGACCTAGTCGACCAAGTATAACCAACATGTCTAAATTTTTTTAGGTAAGATCCACTTATATATACAAGGTTATTTACAACCATTTAAAAATAGAGTGAAGAAGTAAGTGAAGAAGTGTAAATGAATTTTTTTTTATTGACCATTCTACTTGAGGAATGAAGATTTAGGGTTCACTACTTTATTTGGATCTTCAATCTTGTCGTGTGGAGAAGTATTTAGGATGGTTAGGTAGGTTGTGTAGCCTAGAGTGGATTTATCTTGGTTATCATTATAACCATAACAATCTCTTTTTAAAAACCTTGGCGAAGGGAGAGAATGAGGCTTGGTAGGTTTATCTTCAAAGGCAACTATTCCTAACTTTATTTTTCTTTTGTAAGAGTAGATAGATAATGCAACATGTATTCTTATCTTCCATGTATTAGGATTTCATATACATTGATATGATTATATGTATCCTATGCACATTTAGTTTAGTTATTTTTATTTTTTTTGTTCTAACCCCTAATTTATGACAAGCTTTTATGTGCACTAGATTAGTTTACTTTTATTATTATTAGAATAGTTTACTCTCTTGTTTATTAGCATAAGTGAAATGTCAAATCATAGGACTCTTTTAGGGTTGTTGTGAAATTATGTTAGAATGTAGGCTTTGGAACCCTTCCAAGTATAATATGTTGTGACAAGTGATATAAGTGATCCCCTAATCAGGTCTAGCAAATCCCCATATTGGTCATGGTCCCACTTTAAAAGTATATACCTAATCAAAATGTTAGGTGTGATCTATCTTATCTATTCTAGGATTGATTCATGTACATAATCTAATTTTGATTGCATACATTCTAGTGAAGCTAACATGAAAATAACCCTTACAAGATTTATTTCACTTATTTAATTCTTTTTATCATATATTTTGATCTACTGGATCGATTCTATCGACCCAAATATTTATTTTTTTGCATAACATTTTAGGTTTCTAGACTAATAGGTCAATTAGGTCAACCTAGTGTATTTCTAGACATCTAGTTTATCTTACTAGTTCGACCAGATTAACCTAGTGCATTTTTAGACACTTTACAACAAGTTCCTGTATAGCTTGATCGATCATTTTGACCCAGTACAAGTTTTAATTTTCCAAACTTCTAGATTAGCTTACTAGGTTAAATATCTTGACCTAGTGCATTTTTAGACATCTATTTTAGCCTACTAAGTTGACCAGGTTGACCTAGTGCATTTTTAACACTTCTATAATATGTTTCTATATAGATTGGTCAACCAACTTGACCTAGTTCTATAGATTAGAATAGTTTTATCCAATATTTTTGATCAAAAAACTTAAAAATTTCCATTTATAAACCATTAAGGTTAGTATTTTATTCTCTATCTCTTTCTATTATGTACTTTCCTTTCAAATTTATAGTCTTCAAAATTACCCCTACACAACACATTAGATTGACCTAGTTGACCTAGTTTTATGTGTTATCTAAAACAACTGGGTTGACCTAGTCAACCTATTAGGTTTTTTAGACCCTATCTTTAGTATTACTATCTCAACCCTATCTACCTAGTTCTATATGGTTTGCATATAGTGTTTTCACTATACCTTGTTTCAAAGTTGGAATTCACGTTATATGCTAATCACATCTTTTCCTTTAGTTATTTTCACGCTTAGAATAGTTCACATAGTCTAATTAGAAGGTTTTTAATTAACCACTTAGTTTCACTATTTATATTTTATACACACACATCCAAATCACATAACATCAAAAAGAATTTTAACATTTGACTACCTAGGCCAACCTAATTGGATTTCATCACCAAGGAGGAAACTAACTTGATGCTCTGGTCAAGTATAAATCATGGTTAATGGTATATTTTGGCTAAGTACTTGACACCCTTATCACTATGGTGTGTGAAGTGAGGGTTTAGGCAACAATACCAGCTTGTATCATTGCCACTTTAGTCCCTTCCATCCTAAACTCACATGAAACCATCCATAGATTGTTATCTAGTACCTTGATTACATCTAACTCCCTATTATTTAAAATCATTCTTAATAATCTAATCAAAATTTTAGGTTGACAAAGTAGTTAGATTCACTTTCAAGTTTTTCTCTCTCTCTTTTATTACTTGTGTGTGTAAAATCTTGGATTATCCAGCATTAGTGCAAGATTTTACTTTGTGTGCATCAATTGGATTGGCTAGAGTCAATTTAATTAATTGTTTATTTCCTTTTAACTTATTTCTTTTCATTATTTGTGAATTTTATTATTTAAATAAGCAAATTGATATCAAATTTATAATATTCCATACATCATCACAAATCCAATGCATTTTGTGGTTTTCAAAATGTATAAATATAACTAAAGATATGGATAAAATAAGTAACATGTCTATTGTACTAGGTTGACCCTATCAACCTAGTATCATTTTCAACCCTTGTGAACTATAATACATCAACTTGGTCGACATAGAAATATTTGTAGCCTTTTTAACATTTCTACCAGTCTTTGTACACTGTAGTAGATCAACCTGGTCAACCTTGTACAATTTTACATTCCCTATTTTTTCACTAGGTCAACCACTCGACATAGTATTATTTTTTATCACTTCTTATTCTCCTTGTGTGTTTATCTAGTCTTGTTTCATCATGATGACATCTTTTAAACTTTACCTTATTCAATAAAATTACATTATTAAGTAATTAGATATTAACCTCACTTATTTCATTACCTCTGATGAAACTATCCAATTTCTTCCTTCCCCTTCTCCTAGGCCTAAACCACTCACTGCACAATGCAATGAAGTTGAGATACTTCATCATAATCCTCCTCCCAATACCATTGTTAAGAGTCCTTCACTAAATCATACCAATAAAATTGATAATCTAGATGTTTCCAAAATATTCAAGAATCTTGATTATAATACTACTTACACTCCTCACAAGAATGGTGGTTTGACTAAGCTTCCTACTTCTTCTACCACACTTAAGAAAAATAACACTAATGTTGGGAATCCTCCATCTACAAAGAGTCCTCATCCAACCAAAACTAAAAATACTCTTCCCACCCACACTAATACCCCTCCTACAATCACCAATACACCTATTGATACAACTCAACTTCTTGCCTAAGTTATCCAACAAATGAACATCATGCAAATAACCAATCAATCTAAAATGATGAGCATGCAACAACACTTATGCAACATGATTAGTCAACCATCTCAAGTCATCATGTCTCAGCCAAATAAAATTTTTATCCCTCTTTCTCTTGGATAGGCCAATGGGAATATCATCTCTAGACCTCCAATGAATAAAAAAATGCTTCAACATATTCAAAATGAACATTTATCCCCATTCATTACATCCATAGATATAGGAAACATTTCTCCAACTATCACATATAATGGGACTAAGTATCTTACTATATTTGTTAAGTCTTTTAGTAACATTTATAAGGAATGGGTCTAAACTAACACTTTTTCTACCACCAAGTTCTAGCCAAAACCTTTATTGGTGATTCACTTCAATGGTACAACCAACTTCTGTAAACATTCCATCTCTCAACTAGAGGATTTAGTTAATTCTCTAGTGAAGGAATTCCAACATGATGACCTTCCTAAAAAATACCTTATCCAATTCATCAATTCTAAGTAATTTCCTAATGAATTTGCTCATACTTTCATCAAATGATGGAAGTCTTTTTCTCATAAAGTGGACTATAACATGAATGATGACACTCTTCTAAAACTATTTGTCACTACTCTAAAACCTTCTGTTCAATATAAAGTTTTAATTTTTCCACCAAAAACTTTGGAAGAAGCCTTAGACCAAGAAAAAAGATAAGACTTTCTTATGAATCAATTTTAAACACCTCAAACAAATACTAAAGCACCTTTCCAATCATGTTCTCATAAAATTGATTCATCCAAGTCTCCCCATCCTCAACATGGAGCATCCAATTTAACCAATTTTAAACCAACCCACCCTCCCTTAAGCCTAGAACAACTTATGATGAAATTACCACCCTCTAAACCCATGAGCTTTGATCCTTATAAACCTCCTCCAAAATGGTATAATCTAGATAAATTTTGTTGGTGGCATGCTACTGTAGGTCATTCTCATGAGTCTTGTCATGATCTTCACCAATTTTTTATTTCTCCCTTGCTTGGTCCACATTTCAATCTTGATATTCTTACCAAATAATGATATAAATATTATCTTCAAGCTTCTCGAATTCAATCCCAAGAACAAGAACCACAATCACATCAACATCAACTACCTAATTAACAAACCTCATTTGTTAATTTTTTTTCAAATAATAAATGATCCATATTCCTACACCAATAAGGGAAGGATACCTAACATGAATAACTTTAAATATATTTTTACCTCCATTGAAGCTCAAATTTTTAGGTTCCATGAGCCAAAAGAGTACCTAGTTCAAATGCTTACTCCAAAGTATGTCATCCATGGTCCTCCTTTACCTCCTTCACCTCTTTATACCTATCCTACACATCAATTTTCACATTCAACATCCTTGAAATATAACAAAACAACACATTTACCTATTTCAAAATTCACCTATCAATCCAATGTAAATCATTTAATGGATTAATATCACCTCATTCCACCTCACATGTTAGGGCATCTTGTGATGCCCATCCACATGTGCCCTTAGACTTTGGGACATATTGTGATGCCCATCCATATGTCCTTTTAGACTTTGGGGAATATTGTGATGCCCATCCCTATATCCACTTAATTTTGGGGGTATCTTGAGATGCCCTCTCTTCTTCTCTAATGCATAATAACAAACACATCTCGCTTCAAGAAACATTTCAAGACTTATAGAATTGTATTTCACATGCTTATCTTTGATACAGACGTTAGGATAGATTTTACTTGTTCTTTTTTATATCATGTTTTTATTATTTTTAAGCATTTTTATTCTTTTTCACCTCCTAAACATCATCATTATCCTTTATGTTCTTTTGGCTTTCTTATACATCACATTTGGCATTTTTTTCATATTTGTCCTTATACATATCTTTTATTCTTTGTATTTTTTATGTCATTCTTTGCCTTATTAAATTTATGACCATTTCCACCCTTTCTTTAGCATTTACCTCTTGATGTACCATAGTCTTATTTTCCTTTTTAATATTTTGTCATCCCTTGTGGGTTTCTCTTTTATGAAGTTTCAAGGTAAGACCATGGGTAGGACCTGGACCTCCTCATAAAATTTCCATATTTTCATGTTCTTTGTGATCCTTGTTCTTAGACTTTAGTTTTTTCTTCTTTTGCTAGATGGAATTTGTAAACAATCTATGTTATCATGTTTTCCTCGATTTCCCTCATTCTTATGATAATGAATCACACTTTACTATCATTGTATCCCTTTTTACCCTTTGTCACATTTTTTCAGCAATTTAAAGTAATTCAAATTGTTCCATGTGTCATTCCTCTTGATTTCCCCTTTCTTTCATCTTTGCATTGGATAAAACAAGGTCAAAGTCAAGATAGCACTTTTATTTTACCTAGATTTATGAGACTCTTATACCCCATTCTCTTTGAATTTATCTCTCTTAGTAACCTTATCCCAAGTTTTCAAATTAAAGGCATCTTTAGCACCCATCTTTGGTCTTCCAAATATGTATGGAGGAGGAATAGAAAAAGCCATCAAGAAATTTAAAAACCAAATAATTTTAAACAAAAGGCAATGATATATAAAAGGAAACATAAAAATATTAAAATTCAAAATCACAGCAAAATAAGTGATTGTAATCACATCTCCTATCTCTAATCAAATATCAAACTCCACAGTCAACCTCACAAAGATCTGAAGTCCTTTGGGGTGAAGTAGGCTAGTAGATTGGAATAGGAGAATTCAAAAAAAAATCTATAGTGTTACCTAATTTCTCACTCAATTACCCAATCTTCATAGTATACTGTCTATAAGGGGTTTCAAATAGTGGGGAACATGCCATGGGGAGGTAGGTCCATTTTAATTTTCATGCATTTAGCCTTTATGGGATAATCTATATACTCCATTTGTTGACCTAAGACTTATGTCACTAAGAAAATTTCTTCATAGTTCTTAAGGTTGAAATTCCTCTTGTTTTGATAAACCTAATTTGAGTGTTTTGAATTTGATATAGAGTTTATCTACCTTGATTTTTCCTTCATTCTCCCCTCCACCCAATTCATTTACCCCCTTGATAAACAAATTATGATTCCAAATCTATTTTACCTCTTCTTCTATTTCCTTATTCTTCATCTCTTAGAAACATGTTATCACTACTTTGTTTCATTTTTATCTATCTTTGGAGCAAAACAACATGTTTGAATAACTATGAATCACTCTTTTCTTTCATTTGTCATTATTTTACTACCCTTCTATTATAGACAACTAAGTTCATACCCATTTTCCATTCTTACCTATTTCTCTTTATGTATTCCTTCTTCATGTTTATCTTACATCTTGACTTACTTATCATTTGACATGATTTCATATTTTTTCTTTATGTTTGATTCTTGCATGCCTATCTTAAATAAGCTTAATTTTTAATTTCTTACATATCTTTGCTTAAGTTTTCTTGCATTGACATTCATTTTTGTCATTTATGCTTTACATACTTCCCAACGTGATTTAGTATGTTCTACATTTCCTTTTTTCCATTTATGTTTAATTTATCATTTATTTTCACTCATTTTTCATTTATTTTCCATCTTTTTGTCATTAATTTTCCATTATTTGTCATTTATTTCATATTATTTGTCATTTATTTCCAATCATTTATCATTTATTTCCTATCATTTTTCATTTATTTCCAATCACATGTCTTTCATTTTCCATAATTTTGTCATTCATTTTGCATTCAATATTTTTGATCTCAACTTTCCTTAAAAATCCTAATTTTCCAATTTTTCTTAAAATCTCAATCTAACCACTATACACCTATCCTCCAAAAATTTCAATTTTTTGCTAATTTTTGCACTAACTTCTATAGGTTCATCTAGTGTACTCTACATTGGACACCTTCATTTATTACAGTATACTTATGTATCTATAACATTAGGGTAAGTTAAAGGTATGTGTTTTTCAATTATCTCCTTTCATTTATCTTATTTGTTTCTTACTACACCATACTTAGCATCAACATTATGTGTTAATATGTTATATCCTAAAGCACCATCTTATGTTGCACTTATGTGACACATGATGAGCTTTAGTTGGGGCATATACGTACACATAGTATTTTTAAACATTTATTGATTGATAACACTTTATATCTTGTAGGAACCTATTGAGTCTCAATGTCTCTGAGTGCATGCCTTAAGGGGTGAACCAGGAAAAGGGTGGGTAGACCATCAGTGCTTCATAAGATTATTGTTAATTTTTCCACTTGCCATCCACACTCTAGTATCCCAAAACCTTTAACCCTAATCTTATTTCTCTTTTTCCTAACCATTCATATCATTTTTCATGTTTTATCCCTCTTTTTCTTGCTTTATCTCCCTTCTTATTCAATAAGCTAGGTCAAATACCATGATTGACCTAGTGCATTTTTAGGCTTCTTGTTCAGCAAACTAGGTTGAATTGGTCAACCTAGTGTTTTTTGGGAACACTTTAGCTCTTTTGGTTTATTAGCCTCCCAGTCAACCTAGCACAGACCTAGTGAGTTAGCCTAAAAACATGCTAGGTTAACCTGATCAACTTAGTACAACTGACATGTCTAAAATTTTCTAGGTAAGATCCACCTATATATACAAGTTAATTTACTACCATTTAAAAATAGAATAAATAATTAAGAGGAGTGTGAATAAACATTTATTTATTGACCATTGTACTTGAGGAATAAATCTCTAGGGTTTAATAATTTCTTTAGAGATATGATATTGTCTTGTGAAGGGTTTTGGATAATTAGGTAGGTTGTTATCCTATAGCTAATTTATCTTGGTTATCCTTATAACCACAATGATATCTTGTGAAACACCTTGTCTAAGGGAGAGATTGAGGCTCAACAGGTTCATCTCCAAAGGTAAGTATTCCTAACTTTATTTCTCCTTTGTAAGAATAGATAGATAATCCAATATGTATTATTCTCTTCCATGTATTAGGATTTCATATACATTGACGTGAGTATATATCTCGTATTCATGTTTAGTTTAGTTATTGTTTATTTTAATTATTCTAGACCCTCACTTTGTGACACAAGCTTTGGTGCACAATAGATTAGTTTAGTTTTTTTGTTATTAGAATAATTTACTCTCTTATTTGTTAGCATAAGTGAAATATCAAATCATAAGGATATTTTAGAGTTTTTGTGTTATTGTGTTATACTATAGGACTTTGAACACTTCCTATCATGATATGTTGTGAAAAGTGATACATGTGATCCCCTAATCAAGTCGAACAAATCCCCATATTGGTCATACTCCTGCTTAACAAGTTTATAACCAATCAAAAGTGTAGGTATGCTCTATCTTATATGATCTATTGTTTATTCATATACATCATGCAATTATTATTTCATACAATAAGCATCTTCTATTTTGTTACAGACCTCTTGCAGTCATGAACAGTCATTCCCTCATGTTGCCACTAGTTAATTTTGACAAAAATGCATCTATAGGTCTCTAGAGGCAAGATCCAACTATGAAAATTGGTATATTTGGTGATGATTAGTGTTTATAAGTATCCAAAATATTATTTAATTCACATTAGTAGTGTAATAATCCATTGTTTTTTCAGTCCACGTATCTATTAATAGTCAACATGGAGCTAGGCAATCTTCTTAGAGGGATATAAGGTATGAAAAATGGTTTGATCCTAATGTGAGGGTTTGTGAGAAAATTTAGGGTTATTTTAAGTCTTACCACACATTTTTAGAGTGATAACATTCATAATTTCAAGGTAAAATGTGGAGAAGTGTAAATTTGTAAAATTCAAGATTTTAGCATGCAAACGTGGATAGTCAAAAAAAGAATTTTTGAGGCACTTAAAGGATTGAATGATCAAATATAATTATTATATAAATTTTATTGGTCTATTAATATCCCAAAAAAATGAGGTATTTATACCTTATAAATATCAATATTCACCTATTTCTTGCTCCTTATGTCTCATTATTCATAATCTCTATGTGTGCAATAGGTCTAAATTGGTGATTCTGGACATTTTTCTTGATTTATAATGGAAAAAATATATTTAAATAGTTTTTGGTATGCATATGAGTCCTAATTAAAAAATAATTAAGTCTTGTAACCTTATAAAACTCAAGAAAATGGTAAAACTCAAATCTACACATGCTCCAAAATTTGATAATGCAAGTTGAGGCAATCCCAAAAGATGCATTTTTAAAGTTCTACACAATGAAATGAATTTAAATTTAACATGGATATTTTTTGTGTCCTTTAATTTTTCCAAGTAGTATCATGTCCATAATATACTTCAAGAGATAGTAAAACCAAGTTTTCATATCTCCATTAATGGAGTCCGTGCTCAAAACCAAGTTTAAAATAGCCTTGAGCAGAGGTAAAAAGGAGGATTTATCTATTTAAAGGTTATTATAAGTTTGTATTAGAGTCACTATCATGTTTTTAGTTAGTTTTAAAATGTTATAAAGACTCCAAGTGGCTCAAATTAGCAAAGAGACTCCCTTAGACCTACCTAAGCCTAGAAGGTGGTAGACCTTCCCATACTAATCTAAAGAGCTTCCAAGTGAATCAAAGGATAAGAATGGTATGAAAGGAAGGTTAGGACCCACCAAAATATTATTGAGTATAAAATAAGTTCATTAAATCTCCTAAGAACCATAGAAAGGCCTAAAACCATTGCAAGTTCCAAAGAGACTAGTCTCAGGTTGTCTAATGATTTTGTGAGTTTTGAAAGTCTATTAGAGGTTGCCACCATTGTTTTAGGTATTGAATGAGGCATAAAAATTAATACTCATACTTACATGCATTATATTTAAGTCCAAAATCCTTATATGTTTCCTAAAATAGATTCTAAGTTATCTTGATAGCTTGACATGAGTTCTTATGGAAAAAAATGAAGTCAAGCAAGCTTGAAGACCTCCATTAATGGAGTCATGTAAAACTAGGTCTAGTTAAGGACCATAAAATAGTAAATAAAACATCATATGGCATGGAAAATAAATCATAAGGTCATAATAAATATTCTATGGGAATTTAAAATCTTAAGGGTGAGGACTCTCATAGTGGCATGGGCTCTCAAGAGGCCTCTAATAGTGAAGATACAAGTTAACAGCTAAAGTGTAGGTTTAATAGTGTTTTAATGGTGTCCCAAGGAGAAAAAGATTTAATGTAAAATTGAGATTAGAGTCAAGTTAATTTATTGAATTCAAAAGATCTAATACTAAAGTGACTAACCATGTTTCTAAGTTACCAACACAAGCCAAGTGGTGATGGTGTGTAGAAGTCAAGCGGAGGTGTTTTCGGGAGTTGATGAACATTAATGGAGAATTTATGGAGGTTGGTATATGTTTGGAGACTTTTTTAAAATAACATGGAGAATTTAAGGAGGCTTATATATGTTTGGAGACTTTTCTCAAGCAAGATGGAGCATTTAAGGAAGCTTCTAGATGTTTGGAGACTTTTCTTAAGTTAGTAGATCATGATGTCATCTTCCTCAAGAAAATTTTGTCCTCTAGTGCCTTTTTAGGCTAATGGGAAAGCTTTAATACTTTTTTAACTTTGGGGGATTAAATTTATAAGTATGATCAGTGCCTAAATATTTTAAAAGTTGTTGAGACTCATCTACCTCTTCCTCTTCTTTGATGGAACTCCATGGAGGGTGGTTGAATCACATTTATTGGTTTCTGAAAGCTTTCTTATCCTCTCTCTTCCCTTTTCTCCTATATATCCCTTTTATTATTCATTTTAATATTAAATAATCTCATTTTACAAGGCAAACCCTATCAATATTTTTAAGTAAAACCTATTGAAGTAATAAGATAACTAATTTTACCTATATCTTTGCCTACATCTAATTTTCTAGTCAGATTGTACATGATTACTTTGTGGAGGAGTGTTTTTCCTTGGTGATTATCCTTATTTATTGCCTTTTTAAAGGTATTTGAAGGTTTTTTTTTTAGGTTTTAATTTGTATTTTTTGATCACTGATGAAGGTATAGTGTGATTTTTGATATTCCTTCCTACTTCATCTCTTTTTTTCGGAGACTAGTTTAGAAATATTGATATAAAATGACCAGTTTGAGAGATTGTGTGAGTGAGGGTTATCTTTGAGTTTCCTTATTGTTATTTTCAAAAAATTTGGAGTGTCTTTCAGTTTTTTGCATCACCATTTGTATGATTTTAGTTATCCTTTATATCCCTTTTTACTCTTTTCTCAGTCAAAACTAATAGTTTAGGGGATCTACCAAGAAGAACCAACCTTCTCTAGAGGTTCAACCCCATCACAAGATACCCAAAGCCTAGGGTTGATACCATTTTATATATATAATTGAGATATATTTAAAAACCCTCTCATAAGGGTGACATTCTATGACACAATAGGAACACTCATGAGAGTTTTTGGGTGACCCTATAGGGGTAGGACCTTCAGTCTAAGTATGCATCTAGACCTTTCTTAGACCCTACCTGGCCTAATGAGGTATCGTGAGATATATTGAAGACATGTTAATTATGTATGGTAGTATTTAACCATGAGAGAGGTTGACTAAGTATGTGAGTGAGGTGGAAAGTGCATGGAAAGAGGCATGAAGGTCAATTTTAAGCCCTAATGTGGTTTGTAAGGCAAAGTCTAAAGATAAAAGAGAGAGAGTGTGGAATAATGAGGGGTCATGATTATATTTAAAGGTTTTTTGATATCATATAATCATTTTAATAGGTGAGATATCTTGTTTCAAGTTTTTTCATGCAGTTTGAGGTCATAGTGTGAAGGAAAAGGCCTGAAAAATTATTTGGAGGTCTCTCAAGTGCTCAAAATGAAGGGTTATCCACCTAATAAGGATTTTATTGTGTTCATTAGATTTTAAAAACTTTGAGTGGGAAACTAAGATATTTATGGTAGATGGGGAAGGTTTCTATCAAAAAATTATAGGCATTAGTTTTTGGATTGAGGGGATATGCTTTATAAAGAATCGTTAAGAGTGGAAACATGTTTAAATACCTTTGAGAACCCTAATAAGGACATGTTGTTAAAGATGTTCATAAAAAGTGTAGAGAATGGATTTTTATGCTTGATTAATCTATTATATATTTTATTGGACTCTCCCAGGTACATCTAAGTGATATTAGTTAAAAAGAGGGGAGAGAAAAACTTATGATACAAACTTGTTTTTGAATACATTGTTGTAGAAGTCATAATTTGCATTGGACATAGTAAGAAAATGGATGGATGAATAAATTATATACTAATATTTCATGTCCATGAAATTTTTAAGATAGGTTTTATCCCTCAAGTGTGCTAAATTGGTCATCCAAGTTAGCCAGTCATTAAGAAGACAAATGGTACAAATAGTGAAAAACATAGGTAACAAGGAGAAGATGAATTGGGATGTGTTTTCATGATATAATGATGAAAAAAATTACATGGATATGTTTTTAAATACTTTTAATATATTATCATTATTTCAATAATATTTATAGGTCATGTGTGAGGTGAAAAAGTTGCTCACAAGTTGACTTATCTAGTTTAGATAAGACATTGAGATATAAGGTCATGAGATTGGTCTTCAAGCCAATATTTTACATTTAAACATATGATATTTTTAACTAATAATTTTATAATGATTATTATGATAATATAAATTCATAAAAAAATTCTATAAGTGTCTATATAGGTTTTGGAGTTCAAAGTCACCATGACTGGTCTTTGAGGAAAACTAGCAGTTCTAAGTGAGTGAGTTGCAGAGGTGTTTTTGAGTTCTTATCTCATGAGTGGAAGTGTATAATGAATATGGTTATATTTTAAAGGTAATTTAAATTATATATAAGTGATTTATTATCAATTTTTTGTGGATAAATAATGTGTTATCTTCAGTTGTTCAAGATATACTTTTTTTGTGTTTAAAGGCCTAATGTAAACAGTGATAATTAAATGTTTTAAGTGGTGGTTGGACCTAAAAGGTATCATGGTGATAAAAGGACGTTGGATAATTCCTATTTTATTATTTTATGGATTTTTATTTTGTGTATAGAATTTTATAGTGTTTCAAGGGGTCATAAGGTAACATGTTCTAAAGTAGGCCTAATGGAATTAGGTCTCCATGAGACTTAAAGAAGGATTTGGTCTATTTGAGTAAATAATGACCTAATGTAATGATTTATTATTAATTTTAACATGTATGAGTCATATTATTTGACCAATATAAGTGTTAAAGTATGTGTGTGTCCAACCAATAGGTGAATGAGCAAGAGGAATGGTATATATACAAGGTGGTTTTAGGCCTATTTGTGTAAGCAGAGTGTATCCATATGACATAACAAATTTTTGAGAGTAAGGACGTATTTTATACCATAATATGAGTGAATATTAACTATAATAAAAATTTTATAGTGTTTCTACATATGAAGATCAAGGTCATATGACCTAATCAATCTTGAAGAGACCTAATTGAGCAAAGAGGCTTAGAAAGCAATTTGAGAGGGATAAGAGTGTGAAGAGTTAAAGAAGTGGTCAAAATATATTAGTTAAGAAACATATTATTCTAAAATTTATATAATAAACTAGGTGGTTGAGCTATTTTTGAGTCATCTAGGGGGTTGGTGCCTCCTTACAAGTAGATACATGCTAAAACCTAGTCAAGTTGGTACTTGGCTAGTTGGGGTTGGTACTCCATGTGATGTTGGTTCTTCACTAAATTTGATTTTTTTATTATAGTATTTTATTAAATTTTTATAAATTAGTGTTTTTTATTCCCCATGAGGGTTTCCCACAGAAATGATGTGTTCTTGTGTTTCATGCTTATGTGGATAGTTGTTTATGCTTGATAAATATATTTGTTTATTTAAATGGTTCATGATTGCTCAAGTGTAAATTGAATGAAAGGTTTTGAAGATTTATCAATCCCCCATATCAATAATTATGCTTCCATTAATAGGTATCATAGCTATTTATTTGAATTAGGCCTAACATCCTAAAGGAGATCCTAGAAACAAGGATGAATAATAGTCAAGTTCAAAGAGGTTTAGCTCCATTATTCAATGGGATTAATTATGATTTTTGAAGAATCAAAATGGGGATATATCTAATGGAAATATGATATGATGTATGTCATTATTTAATGGATGGATATATTCCACCTCTTACACCATCAATTGATATAGTAGACAAGAAGGAAAGTGAGAGCAATTCCAAGGCAATGAATGTCATTCTATATGGCCTATTAGAGGAAGAATTTTTAAAGGTGATACATTATGATTCAGATAAGGTAATATGGGAAAATTTTAAGAATATATATTAAGGAGACACCAAGGTTAATATGGATAAATTTTAAACCCATAGAAGACAATTTGAAAGTCTAGGATTAAAGGAAGATGAGATAATTATATTCTACCTGTTAAGGGTAGATGAAGTTGTCATTATCATCAGAGGTCTTAGAGTATAAGTGAAATATTCCATTATTTTAAAAAAGGTATTAACATCCCTAAATTTTATATTTGATTCAAAGGCATCTGTAGTAGAAAACAATAAGATCTAGACATGCTTTAGATGGATGGTCTTTATGACATCTTGACTACCTATAAGCTGAGAACAAATGAAGGAAACCCTTCCAGGAAAGAAGAAACATTCAAAATTGAGAAGTAAAAATCCAAGAAGGTCAAGGATGAGATATGTTTAGATATTGATGATGATGAATTGATAGACATATTTCCTAGAAAATTAAATATTGGATTTGGTAAGTACAAGGGTGAGTTGCCTTTCAAATATTTCAACTGTGGTAAGATTGGTCACTTTGTATCTAAGTATCTGAACAAGGATAATACTGATCATGGTGAAGAATATGATGAACATCATGGTGTAGTTAATTATTTATATAAGCTTTAAAAAATCAAGAAATATTTTATAAAGTATTAAGTCAAGAAAGGGTCATTCAAAAATAAGAGAATTTTCTATAACAAAGAAGTTAACAACACATCTGATATAAGTGACACAAGTACATCTAATAGTGATGATGATAGTAATGATCATGAAAATAATGAAACCTTATTCATGGCTATATAAATAGATAATGAGGGTTAGTCAAAAGGGAAAGGCCCTATGGATGATGAAAAATTAGATGAAAAAGATGTTGAAGTGAACCTTGAGGTAGAATTCATGTGTGCTCTAGAGGAGTTGAAGTTATAAATAAGGAAGAATTAGAAACTAAGATCATTAGTTAAGGACTATGAAGAGTAGATTTGTTTGTTTGAAGAGAGACTAAGTAACACATCCAAGGAGCATGATGAGATCATCAATCAGGCTAAAACTCAAATGGAGATAGTCACTATTAGACAAAAGGCTAAGGAATAACAATGCAAAAAATATGAATTAGAAATGGAGTCTTTAAATTTAGAATTTTATCAAACAACTAGCAAGATGAAGACCAGTGAGAAGTTTGAAAAGAGCATTGAGGATCTAGATGAAATTTTGAGTATTCATAAGTCTACCAATGATAAGGTAAGTCTTGGTTTCAAATTAGATCAAAAGGATAAAAAGGATAATGCTAATGTGAATGGGAAGGTTGACATTAAAAATAAAATGTAGACCAATTTTGTTAGATAGTCTAATGACATAAGGTATGTAGATTCATTCAATGTTTATTATTTATCATGTAGTTAGTTTGGTCATAAAGAAATAGAGTGTATAAGACCCTCCAATAATTAGTACTCATAGAACTATGGAAGGAGTCATAGTTCACATTAATCAGGATATATGATTGATGTTGTTTTCTATAATTATCTTAACATTGGTCATATTGCAAGATTATATCATAATGAATCATAAAAATAGAACAAGAAGATTCAAGCTCCTATAGTTCAAGAAAGAAGACAAACCAAGGTGTGGAATCCAAAGCTATTAAAGCTTAGTCATGATCAGTCTAGAAGCCAAGGTGGACTATTATTTATGATAGAACATGGACCAAATATTGAAGAGCATCAAGAGTGTTCATTATTAGCTTAGACTATTTACCACATAGATGATGAAGAGGCCAAGCCAAAGATGATAATAAAACCTAAAATAATTTTAAAAGATCCTTAGTATTGTGAGAGCATGAAGATGTCGGTATCAATTTAGTTTGTGTTGGTTTAGTTCCCTATGGTAAGGGGTGGTTTCGTTAGGTTTCATGGAGACACTTATTATTTAGTGGAAGATTGGTAGTTATCATGAAGACATATTGAAGAATGTTGATAGAGATAGAAATGGTATTGGTATCAATATGTTTGAAGGAAGATGAATATAGTTTGAGATTCATAATGAATCATGTGGTGAATGTGAAGACAAAGGGTTAGTCCATAATTATTCAGTTGATGTCAAGAATATGGTGGCCTAGTGTGTGATCAAAGGTTTGATTCATATCAATAATGTCAAGGATAAGGTGAATGGTCTTATGATCTAATTTCATTTAAAGGAGGTATGCATGGAGTAAGGGGGATAATTTCCTATAATACTTCATATTCTATGTGTTAAGCTTTTGTTACAAGGTGTGATTTTAGATATCCATCAATGACAAAGGAGGAGTTTGTTGAGAAGTATTGTCATTGATGTCAAGGTACATCTGATGAATACGTATGGTGAGTGGTATTTGAGGTATGAGCATGATGTGATAAGGTGAGTTTGTTAAATCTTTATCTTATCTACTGATTGAGTTCAAGGTTGATATCAAGGTACATGTCATGGAAGATGTTTGAAAATAACTAATGTCTACATAGGAAGCAATGTGACAAGATGAATTTGAAGGAAAGATAATTTTAAGCTAAGAGATAATTTGAAGGCAAGTAATGTCTCATGGTTTCATGATGGCATAGGTCAATGTGTCAAAGGTATTCAGGTACATAGAAGAAAGATGTTTAGTCATATGAAGCTTGGTCATGTGGTTTTAGGTCTTTATGAGGCTAAAAAATATTATTATCATCAATAAAGAGAATGATGAAGTGATATGAGTGAGATTAAATGTATTATATCTTATTATTTGATGTTTTTTTTAGGTCATGACATGGAAGGAACAGGTCAAGGCATCAAGTGCTTGAGTAGTTTAAGCCTAGTCATGGCATGAATAGACTTTGTGAGAAGGTTTGAGCATGGTGGCTTGGTGAGACAAGTTAACATAGGAATGAGTGGTTTTATGAGGTTTTTAAAGCATGCATATGAGGCATTTTAATACTCATGAGAGTTTTAAGGTGATCCTACAAAGGTAATAACTTTAGTCTAGGTATGCATCTAGACCTCTCTTAGACCCTACCTAGCCTAATAAGGTATCATGATTTATAGTCAAGACATGTGAAGGATTTTTGGTAGTATTCAAGCATGATATGGGTTGATTAAGTATGTGATTTATGTGGAGAGTGCATGGAAAGAGGCATGAAGTTTAGTTTTAAGGCCTAATGTGGTTTTTAAGTAAAGGTTTAAAGAGCAAAGAGAGATAGAGTGTGGCCTAATGAGGGGTCATATTTCAAGGATTTATAGAACATGTAATAATTTTTAGAGGTGAGGTATGTTTTTTCAAGTTTTTTCATGTATTTTTAGGTCATAGTGTGGAGGAAAAGGCATGAAAAGTAGTTTAGAGGTCTCTCAAGTGCTCAAAAAGAAGGTTATCAACTCAAGAAGGATTTTATTGTGCTCATTGTATCATATAAAAATTTAATGTAAACCTAATATACTCATGTTATATGGGGATGTTTCCAATATAAAAATTTAAGGCATTAGTTTTTATATTGAGGGGTTATGCTTTATGAATGATCGTTAAGAGTAGAAACAAGTTTAAACCCTCTTAGAACCCTAATAAGGACCCAATGTTGAAAATGTTGATGAAAAATACCTATAATGGATTGGTATGATTAGGTAGTATATTTTATATTATAATTTAATCTCCTAAGTACCTCTAGGTGGTATTGGTTAGAAAGAGGAGAGAGAAAATGTTGTGTTTGTTGGGGGATCAAACCAACAATAGATTAAAATTGTGAAAGCAATAAACGCGGAAATAAATCAGATAGATAAGCAACTAGAATGATAAATAGCACAGAATAAGATATACAAGAAAACACCCTGAAAACTTGTATTAAAACTCTTTACAATAGGAATACAATGAAGAAACTTCGTTCTTCCACACCTCTCTCAGATGCACACAAGATCTCTCACTAGATCTCTATTCCTCAAGAGCTCTCTCTCAAGTACAATCAAATCCAACAACCTGGATTGATGCAACTCAGTACTGTCCTTCAAACATTCACAATGTTCTACTCATACAGTTCTACACTTACTAAGCTAAGAAGATCTTTCCTACATATAGAAATAGGAAACTTGAGCATGCTCTTACAACAAACAGTTAAGCCTCTTGAACAAGGGCTCTAAAAATAATATTGCTAATAATAGAGACGCGAGCTTGAGACTACAACTCAAACTTATCATGCAAACACTCACTTTCGTCCACGAAAATCGCTTTCTGGACACACAGGTAACTGACGTCGGTTCCTGCCTGTTCGCCTGTGACCGTCGCCAGCCGACCCTACTACCGACGTCGGTGCCTCTGTAACTGGAACTGACCGACGTCAGTCGCTCCTGACCGACGCTGGTGTCTGTGTAGACCCAAAACTATTTTGTATGCTCCTTGGTGAAGCTTTTAACTCCACACCCTAATAATCTCCCACTTGGAGATAAACCAGCTGCACCAGTACCTATACAGCAACATCTTCTAGCTCCTTCATCTTCAACTCAATCATGAAGACCAATAGAAGTTGAATGAAGATTCAACTTCTCCTTCGTAACCAGCTTTGTTAGCATATCAGTAGGATTCTTGTCTGTATGGATCTTCTCCAGCTTCAACTCACCATCTTCCAATACCTGCCGTATGAAGTGGTACCTTAGCTGTATGTGCTTGGTTCTTGAGTGAAAAGCATGAGTTCTTAGCTAAATGGATTGCACTCTGACTGTCACTATACAATTTGCAACTCCCATGCTCCCTTCCAAGCTCTTCCATGAACCGTGTCATCCATATCATCTCCTTGCTAGCTTCTGTGGCTGCAATATACTCTGCTTCTGTAGTTGACAAGGCAACAACCTTCTGCAACTTAGATATCCAGCTAACCGCCATTCCACCTACAGTAAAAACATAACCTATAGTGCTCCTCCTGCCATCCAAATCCCCTGCCATATCTGAATCTACATAACCATGTAGAGAAGTATCTAAACCTCCATAGCACAAGTGTCTACTGCTGGTTCCTCTCAGATATCTAAGGATCCATTGAACTGCTTTCCAATGTTCCTTACCTGGATGAGCCATATACTTACTTACTACTCCCACTACTTGGGCAATATCTGGTCTAGTACACACCATTGCATACATCAAACTCCCTACTGCGGAAGAATATGGAACCTTACTCATGTACTCTACCTCTTCATGTGAATTAGGACATTTTTCTTTACTCAATTTAAAATGTCCAGCCAAAGGTGTGCTTACCGGTTTAGCATCCTGCATATTGAACCGTTTCAACACCTTATCCACATAATCCTCCTGAGACAATATCAACCTGTGATTTTTCCTGTCTCTCTTAATGCTCATGCCAAGGATCTTCTTCGCTACTCCCAAATCCTTCATAGCAAACGTTTGAGCTAACTTCACCTTAAGCTCAGAGATATCCTGCATGTGAGATCCTGCAACCAGCATATCATCTACATACAACAATAGAATAATATATCTACCGTTATCAAATCTCTTGAAATATACACAATGGTCCAATTGACACCTACTGTAGCCATGCTCAGTCATAAACCTGTCAAATTTTAAATACCATTGCCTTGGAGCTTGCTTGAGGCCATACAAGCTTTTCTTTAACCTGTACACAAACTTCTCCTTACCCTTGACCTCAAAACCTTCTGGCTGTTCCATGTATATTTCCTCATCCAAATCTCCATGAAGAAATGCTGTCTTAACATCTAGCTGCTCAAGATGCAAATCCTCAAAAGCAACCAAAGACAATACAACCCTTATTGAAGTCATTTTAACAACAGGAGAAAAAATCTCACCAAAGTCAATACTTGGCTTTTGTGCAAATCCTTTCACTACCAATCTGGCCTTATATCTCATCTGTCCATCCTCACCTTCCTTCAACCTGTAGGTCCATCTGTTCTTCAGTGTTCTCTTACCAGCTGGCAATTCAACCAAATCCCATGTTTGGTTTTCTCTTAAGGACTCCATCTCCTCAACCATGCCACGCTCCAACTTACTCCTGGACTCCACCTGTAATGATTCTTCAAAACTCTCTGGTTCTCCACCATTAGTTAGCAATAAATAATATAAGGAAGGAAAATATCTAATTGGAGGCTTACTTACCCTTTCAGACCTCTTGATGGGTGTCTTGGGCTCGTTCTCAACAATCTGTCGACCTAAATTTTTTGACAGTGACCGACCTCGGCCACCTGTAGACTTGATACTGGCCGACGCCGGTTCTTCCTGGCCGACATTGGTGCCTGGTCTGTCGACATCGGTCTCTGTATGACCAACATCAGTTTCTATACTGTCGATGCCGGTTCCTAACCTACCGACGTCGGTCTCTGTGTTTTCCTGCAAGTGATTATTTCTTTTTCCTGTGAGCTCATTTTGGATGATAACTTCATCCAATTCACCATTGCTCTGTCTAGACTGATCCAGCTTCCTCATCTGATCACTGTACATCACTCTTTCATTGAAAACAACATCACGACTCCTGATTACCTTGTTAGTTCCTAGATTCCAAAATCTAAAACCAAAATCATCTGAGCCATAGCCAATAAATGTGCACCTCATAGACTTAGCATCAAGCTTCTTTCTATTTTCCTTATCTATGTGCACAAAGGCTTCACAACCAAAAACTTTGAGATATGAGAGATCTACCTTTTTACCTATCCATGCCTCTTCTAGAATTCCACCATCCAGAGCTGTAGAGGGTCCTCTGTTAGTCAAGTACACTGCGGTGTCAACTACTTCTACCCAAAACTCTAAGGGCAACCCTGCATACAATCTCATACATCTTGCACACTCCATGATAGTTCTGTTCATCCTTTCAGCAATACCATTCTGCTGAGGTGTCCTTGGAACCGTCCTTTGCCTTCAAATTCTGTGAGTGTAACAATACCAGTTAAACTTAAGACTGTAGAACTCACCGCCATTATTAGATCTCAAGCACTTTAATCTTCTGCCTGTTTCATTCTCAACCATAACTTTCCAAATCTTAAAAGTCTCAAAAACATCATATTTCTTTTTAATATAGTAGATCCATACCTTTCTTGTGGCGTCATCTATGAATGTAACATAGTACCATGATCCGCCAATAGAGGCTACCTGAGCCGGTCCCCACACGTCTGTGTGAACAAGCTGCAACTTCTGCCTTTTCTTAGTAGACCCAGTCTTGAGAAAACTAACCCTTTTCTGTTTTCCAAATACACAATGCTCACAAAATTCTAGATCCATATTTTTCAAATCTGAAAGCATACCTTTAGACTTAAGAATTGACATCCCCTTCTCACTCATGTGGCCAAGCCTTGAGTGCCACAATTTAGCATCCACATCTGAAGTAGATAAAACTAAAGGAGATTTGTTAGTAACACAATTACACAAATAGAGAGTACCTTCTCTCTTACCTCTGGCCATAACAAGTGCACCCTTGGTCACTTTCCAAGAATCTGTTGTGAGAGTTACTGTACAACCCTCATCACCTAGCTTACCTGCAGAAATCAAATTTCTCTTCAAACTAGGAACATGCATCACATCTCTCAACACCCATGTGTTGTTATTCTGCATCTTCAGCTGCACTTTACCTTTGCCAATTATTTTACAGGGCTCATCATCCCCTAGATACACTATTCCAAAATCTCCATGGATATAGTCACTGAAATATTCCCTGTTAGGAGTAGCATGAAAAGATGCACCAGAATCTAATACCCAAGACTCTATATTATTATGCAGAGAGAAAATTAAAGCATCCTGTGCAATACCTGCAATCTTGGCTTCTTCCTTTCCTTCGTGCTGATTGTCCTCCTTAGGCTTTGAACAACAATCTCTACTTATGTGCCCCATCTTTCCACAATTCCAGCATTGTGGCTTCCTGCCATTCCTGGATTTGGATCTACCTTTCCCCTTAGACTTGGATCTTGCTCTGCCTTTCTTGCTCTTCTCTTTTTGCCTTCCCCTGCTCTCAAAACTTAGAGCATTCCCGGATGCCTCTTTTGTGCTTTTTCTGCATATTTCCTCATTCAAGATAACACTAACAACATCCTCTAACTTTTAAAATATTTGATGCAGATGTAGTATTGGAAACTGCCATTACTAAGCCATGCCAGCTTTCAGGCAAAGAACATAATATCAAAAGAGCTTTTATTTCATCATCAAACACTATATTTACTGAGCTTAATTGATTCACAATACCATTGAAATCATTCAGATGAGTAGAAACAGATCCACCTTCATTCATATGCAAATTAAATAACTGCTTCATAAGATATACCTTATTTGAAGCTGAGGGTTTTTCATACATGTTTGCTAACGTAGTCATTAACTCTACCGTAGTTTTTGCCTATGACAAATTAGATATCACAGTGGAGGCCAGACTCAGTCTTATAGACCCAAGAGCCTTTCTGTCAAGAACTTCCCATTCTTCATCCTCCATGTCCTTGGGCTTCTTTGCAATCCCACCTAACGGTAAGTAGAGATCTTTCTGATACAGATAGTCCTCTATCTGCATTCTCCAGTGTTGATAGTTCTTGCCATTAAACTTTTCCATTCTCAACTTACTTTCTTCTGCCATTGCTTCTCCCACTCAAAGAGAAATCCTTACAAAAATCCCTGTGAGCAATCTATAATCCAAACACACTACACAGATCTGAACCACCTGTTAGTGAACCTGAGCTTTGATACCAATTATCAAGCTCTGAACCTGTAACCAAGGCTCTGATACCACTTGTTGGGGGATCAAACCAATAATAGATTACAATTATGAAAGCAATAAATGCAGAAATAAATCAGATAGATAAGTAACTAGAATGATAAATAACACAGAACAAGATATACAAGAAAACACCCTGAAAACTTGTATTAGAACTCTTTACAATAGGAATACAATGAAGAAACTTCATTCTTCCACACCTCTCTCAGATGCACACAAGATCTCTCACTAGATCTCTATTCCTCAAGATCTCTCTCTCAAGTACAATCAAATCCAACAACCTGGATTGATGCAACTCAGTACTGTCCTTCAAACATTCACAATGTTCTACTCATACAGTTCTACACTTACTAAGCTAAGAAGATCTTTCCTACATATAGAAATAGGAAACTTGAGCATGCTCTTACAACAAATAGTTAAGCCTCTTGAACAAGGGCTCTAAAAATAATATTGCTAATAATAGAGACGCGATCTTGAGACTACAACTCAAACTTATCATGCAAACACTCGCTTCTGTCCACGAAAATCGCTTTCTGGACACACAGGTAACCGACGTCGGTTCCTGCCTGTTCGCCTGTGACCGTCGCCGGCCGACCCTACTACCGACGTTGGTGCCTCTGTAACTAGAACTGACCGACGTCGGTCGCTCCTGACCGATGCTGGTGTCTGTGTAGACCCGAAACTATTTTGTATGCTCCTTGGTGAAGCTTTTAGCTCCACACCCTAACAGTGTTACAGGTTTGTGTCTAAAGAAGTTGTAGAAGTCAAAAATTGCATTAGACATAGTAAGAAAATGGATGGAGGAATAAGGTAGAGACTCATGTTTCATGTCCATGAAGTTTTATAGATGGGTTCTATCCCTCAAATTTTCTTAATTGGTCATCTAAGTTAGCTAGTGACTAATAAGACAAATGGTGCAAATAGTGAAAAACCCAGGTAGCAATGAGAAGATGAATTGGAATGTGTTTTCATGATAGAATGATGAAATAAAGTACATGTATTTTTTGTTAAGTAATTTCAAGATATTTTAAATCTTTTAATAATATTTCTAGGTCAAGTGTGTGGTTAAAAAGTTTCTCACAAGTTGACATATCTGGTTCAGATAAGATAGTGAGATATAAGGTCATGAGATTGGTCTACAAGACCAATATTTTACATTTGACCATATGATATTTTAATATAAGAATTTTATAATTATCTCATTAGATCATATACATTCATATAAATTCATGGAAAGTTCCTATATAGGTGTTGGAGTTCAAAGTCACCATGACTGGTCTTTGAGGAAAACTGGCAGTGCTAAGTGAGTCAATTGTAGAGTGATTTTTGAGTCGTTATCTCTTGAGTGGAAGTGCCTAATGCATATTTTGATATTTTTGAGTTCATTTATATTATGTATAATTTATTTATTTTCATGTTTGTGTTGTTAAATAATGTGTTATCTTTAATTGTTTAAGACATACTTTCTTTGTGTTCAAAGGCCTAATGTAAGTAGTGCTAATAAAGCATTTAAAGTGGTAGTTGGACCTAAAAGGTGTCATGGTTCTCAGAGGATGTTGGATAAGGAATATTAAAATATTATATGGAAAGGTTTTGCTATGTATATAGGTGCATGCTCAAAGGGTTCATAAGGTAACATGTCCCAAAGCAAGCCTAATGGAATCAGGTCTCTATGAGACCTAAAGAAGAATTTGGTCTATTTGAGTCATGGCTGACCTAATTTAATGATTTGTTATTACTTATAACATGTCCTAAGGCCTATTATGTGTCAAATATAAGTGGGAAAGTGTGCATGTGGCTGACTAATAGGTGAATAACAAATTTTTGAGAAAAAGGAGGTCTTTTAAAAAATCATAGGAGTGTATAGTATCTATAATGAAGTTACGATAGTGTTTTTTCATATGAATATCAAGGTTATATGACCTAATCAGTCTTAAAGAGACCTAGTTGAGTGAAGAAGCATTGGCTAGGGTGTGGTCCATCATAATAAGTAGCTAATATAAACAATAACTCCCAAACATAGCATCCCAATTCTATAAAAGTACCAAGGTAACCATATTGTCTCACATCCTTGACTATCATGTAACCAACCTATTATCAAATAACATATCTTATAGAGAGTAACCATGTCGAACATATCAAAAAAATAAATTGAATCAGTCTAACTGATGCTAAAATGTCATCTCAGATGACATTTTAAATGTATATCTATAACTTCAATTAAAATCTCTTGATAAATATTTGAGTCTCTCTATGTATAGAAATACAAAGTCCTAAGGTAACATGTGGAAGTTTTATCTATTATCTATCACTAATCATCATTGAAGAGACTGAATAATAACCCATATCATAGCAAAGTGATACTAAAATAAAGTATCTAATGACATTTTACCATAATTATCCACCATGTCAACCAACTGATAAAGATAAAGGATAATGACAACTATCAACCCTCACACATGACATCCCAGTAACACATAAATATCAATGCAAACATGTTATATCATATCTCTAAATGTAACTTATCCCAAGTAACATATCTCAAAAGAAATATCATTTTCAAACATAGTTCACTGAAGTTCTACCGAGTGAAAATTATGTGCATGTTTGAATGCTAACCACTAAACTACTATCTATTGCAAATACAATAAATATAAATATGTATAAGCAATCATTACTAAGATAATCAATGAATCAACTCCACTAATCATCAATCCATACTCTAAATGACCAATCTTTTTCAATTTTCAACTAAGGTGTGATAAGATGCAGAAAATAAGGTTTTATAGATCTTGACACATGCATCAAATATGGTATTACATGTTACTAGATTTTCCATGTGTTAGCATAATATGAATTATTAAAAGGATGCAATGGTTAATGCAAAGGATAAGGGTCATTAAAAAAGGTCATCATCCACAAAATTTTGAGAGTCACAACCAATGCTAACTATATCCTATAGACAACTAGCATAAATACTACCAAATCAAGGTGTACATGTATCACAAGCTTGTTAAACAAAGGGGAGGAGCAACCATTTATAGTTACTATTACCTAAAGATCTGAAAGAACTTCTATGATAATATTATTAACACTCATAGGCTATCTATCACCAATAAATAATTAAACTACTCTTAAACAAGTATTCCTTCATATATTTAAATGCATAATAATCCTATTATTACCATTTTTATTTAAACACCATAAGGCTATTTATGATTTTAAAATTGGTTAAGTTGTATAAAGCCAAGCTTGGATCTAGGTAAGAATCATTTCAACATATTGACTATAACTTCAAAATTCATCTATGTAATACACATCTAATTAAAATATTATAAATCACCTTATTTTACTTCTATATACAATCAATCACTATACTTATTATAGGTATATAACATTGTTTCACCATTAAATAAAATTATCATCACCAAACTACTTGGGCAATATCATATTTTTATACCTAAAATTAACACAATATCATATTATTATTCAATAAATATACTTAAAATCAAGTCAATGAAAGGTAAATGTAACAATTCTAATCTTATCATCTAGGAGAATTAATAAGTCTAGGCTAGCATGTGCACAATTAATTCTAAATAGAAGGTAAACAATGTGTTAGGATGTTGAAAAACTAAGCAAGATATACCAAAGTAGGTTTTACATTCTTACTTATATTCAAATCATAGTATATACAAATGTAATTCTTATAAGAATGTATTCAAACCTTAGCAAAACTTTATAGAAAACAAATCTTCCAGACCACCTCTACAATGGTGCCAGTAAAAAATACTAGAATACTAAATAAGTGTAATAAGATAAAATACCTCTTAAGTGTATATATATATATATATATATATATATATATGATTGAGTTTTAATGTTTTATATAGAATGTGCATTACTTATATAAGTAATACACATTCTATATACAACATTAAAACTCAATCATTCATATATATATATATATATATAGTAGAATAATTATTATATATAACACTAACTTGAATATATAAACATGTCAATGAAGTCGCCAATTCAAAGTTCAAGTAAACTTTGCCCAAGCACAAATAATATGGTCACATAGTTTAATTTTTGATCTCAACCCACTGCAAGTACAACTGAACAAAGAAATATTGTGACGATAAGTTTCACAACTTTATCACAAATACCAAACACAATATTTAAAGTTCTAGGTGTGGAACCCAGGCTCTGATATTAAAATGTAATTCCCAAAATTTACATCTCGAACATGGATAAAAACTATTATTTTTTTTCAACACTGGTAACATTGAAAAACATTGAGGTAAGTATAAACATAACAACCTGAACCAACCAGTTCAAAGATACAATTAAATAGGCAAAAGTACTCTTAAGGTTACAAAGACTCTACATGGATAAACAGGCTACTACAAGACACTGAAATAAATATCTGGACAAATTTTTACACTATAATAAATAACTAGATTCATTATAAATACAAGCACCATGAAAACTAAAGTATGTCTTGTTTCATACCAAGAGTAAACAAAATGGATAACAAAAGTCCTAAACTAAACAACACCTTGTTACATTTGTACTAGACATAGAAAAATAACGATGAGTAGGGTTCAAGGAGGACCTACTAAAAAATATCAAAAGGAGTCATAAAAAAACTATGAAGGGTCATTAATTAATATAGAAATCAAAATAAAAGGATACAACTTCCATATTTTGTAAAGGTCAAACACAACAACTAACACAACATAATTTTTGAAATGATTTCGTAGACCAAAACTAGAAACAATTGAATATTTTTCGATAAATTTAATTCCAAATAAGTTATAAATAAATAGAGAACAATCATATTTTAGTTATTTAAAGTTATATCTACTAATTTAGACATAAAATCAAACACTATCAACCAAAAAATTGATATACTCTCTCTCAAGCTTCTTTTGGAATGGTGATTCCTTAGAGAATTTGATAACTAAAAGAAACTAGTAAATGAATAATTTTGACAATTATCTCCATAAATGGTTTCACCAAAATACCTCCAAATGAGGTATAAGGTTACATGTTGATAAACTAAATTATAATAGAAAATAATTAGAAGTTTTAAATTTTTATTTATATCACTTAACTAGTATAATCATTTGTTTGAGTCAGAAACAAGGAGGCTTCAGTTGATTTTCTTTTAAGTTTAAATAGCTTAATTTAATTGATTTATTTCCAATAATGAAGGAAAAAAATTAAGATTAAGTGATCTAGATAAATTTTTGTTTGATGATTTTGAGTTATTATTGTTATTGTTATTGTTATTGTTATTGTTATTGTTATTGTTATTGTTATTGTTATTGTTATTATTATTATTATTATTATTATTATTATTATTATTATTATTATTATTATTATTATTATTATTATTATTATGTGGATAATAAATCTAGATATATAATTTTATGATTCTTTTAGACTTACCTGTCAAAGTTACATTCTTTTGGTCATGAATTTCTTTTTAACAAATAATATTTCATTACATACCTAAGACTAAATCCATTTAACATGAATGTTAATTTTTACAACAAATTAAAAAGTATTAAAAAAACTACTTGATAATAAATCCTCACCAGGGTTGCTTCTAATTATGAAGGTTTATAATCACAAAGTTCAATTGC
>JARHVA010002407.1:1857500-1872500 GCA_037957365.1 Torreya grandis
AAAGAGGTATATACAATAGATATCTAATTCATTCTCAAAACCCTATTTTATCAATAATTTAAAATACAGGGGATTTTTGTAATAAATTTTGAATGCAAACAACCCAATAAGAAAACCTTTGATTTAAGAGAATCTACTTTCATTATTTTATCTATTTACAAAACTGAGAAAGGAGTAGATAGATCTAAGAAAGAGTGTATACTTGTATATAAACTCTTAAAGCTATTACATTCAAATAATCTTCATTCCCTTTTTGGCTCTCCTCAAAATAATAACACCTATGGAACAAGAGCTTGGAGGAGAAAATGAGGCTCTATAACCCTAAAATTGGTTTTAACCTTTTTTTTCCTTTAAGGTTTTTTTATTTTATTATTTTTATTCAAAACCCTAACTACACCTACCACAAGTTTGGCTACCCACTAAATGGGTTAAGTTATGAACTCATTTGGTTTAGGGTTCACTAGAGCAATTTAATAATATAACAGGAAATAATTAATCCATGAAGTTTATTAATATGAGTAAGTTAATCTCTTGCCTATTAGGAATCAAAATATAATATGTTTTTATTAATATGTGTTACTAAATACTTTATTATTAATTAATTTATTAACTCAGGTAAGTTATTATATATTTACGATAGCTAGTAATATAAACAATTACATCTATATACATATATAGCCAATAATGCTAGTATATTGAGACATAAATCATAATTCTAGTTAAGTTTAATAAGATCCTCTGGTAATCACAAAATAATTTGGTCTAATATAGATCAATGCATACAATCAAACTCAGATAAAAACCATGATAATACTAGGTATCTCTCACTAAGATTTTCACACACTTAATAAGAGTCTTTTCCTACCGCAATGTGACAAGGATAAATTTGTCTATAGTGGTTCAACATAGGGGTATTATAGAACTACATTAACTGAGTAAACTTATATTTTATAATAATGACTTTACAACACCATAAAATTCAAAATTGAATTCATAATCAATCATACCTCTAAATTCATCACAAAAAAAATGCAATCCACACCACTATTTTGTTTGAACTATATCAAGTTTTAACTAAATAAACTCATATTCTTAGTCAATCCTAGCTCCAAATCCATCACATAAAACAAATGCAATCCACAACACTAGTTTTTTTGAACTACATCAATTTATTAAACTCATATTCATACTCAATCCTAGTTCCAAATCCATCACAAAAAACAAATGTAGTCCACATCACTATTTTATTTGAACTACATCAACTAAATAAACTCATATTCACACTCAATCCTAGCTCCAAATCCATCACAAAAAGTAAATGCAATCCACATCATTATTTTGTCTGAACTACATCAATTAAATAAACTCATATTTAATAAGAGTGACTTTACAACATCAAAAAATTCAAATTAAAATTCATGCTCAAGCTAACACCAAATCCATCTAAAAGAATAATTATAATTCATGTGGCACTTCCATTAATTAAAACTAAACAAATTGATCATTGCAAATATAAACTTCAAATTGTCATTTAAAATATATTTTTTAAAACAAAACACTATTTTCAAATATTATAGAGTTTAAAACATCAAAACAAACAATTTTTGGGGGTTTCACTTATCAATCACTTTCTCAACCACACTATCCACATTCCTACCACAATCCTTACTAATTCCTCCCTCCAATTCCTTTGTGCCATCTTTCAATATTCCTACCCTTAAAAAGATCCTCAGTTTTATAATTAATATGAGAAATATTTACCTTTTTTATTTTTTAGCATCTCCTATAAAAAGTAGACTTGGATCAACATATGTCTTCTACCTAAATAAGGCATCGAGATCATGTCCTTCCTCCTTAATGATTTTTCAGAGTGCATTGTTCTATTTATTCAACATAACAATATTCTCCTCAAATTTAATGAGAAAATATAATATTATACATGCATTTTTTAGATGCATATTGAGGACCTCAACTTATTTTTTCAAATTCTCATATTTTGCATGTAAGTTAAAATGAAATCTAATTAGATTTGAATAAATATAACTATGACATGAAATTTTATTAAAATGAAGATACATTACTAAATATTTTTTCTTCTCGATGTTCTCAATCATAATAAAGTTGTTATATTTCATCCATTTATTAAAACATCCCTAGGATTTTGCATTCAAATTGTTCAACCTGATAAGCATAATAATCAACTAATTATCATTGTAACTATTATAAATAGTAACTGACCTAAAGATGGCTTAGCCAAATAAAGCATCAATATTTGTGGGTTCATGTTGCACCAATGAAAACAAATTTTCTCATTGGGAGTGGTTATGATAATGGTAATTTATTTTTTTAATCAATGCCTTCACCCAAAACTCCCAAACTAATAATTTTTTTAATTCATCTATAACTCCCTAATTAAGATCTGAAATAATACTTTCTAATAACAAAATGTTTAATGTAAAATATGTATTAGCATCATCAAACAAGACAAAATTTATTGGTGGGGTGGGGGTGAAGAGGTACAAGGTTCCTCCTAAGTAGTCACATGAACATTTGTTCCCTAGATAAAATCATGTGGATTGAAAGCAGCTCAACCAAATTTTCCACTTTCAATCCCTAGATATTCCTCATCAAGATCAATTTCCTACAAATAAGTTAATCTATTTGCACTTGATATACCTATGATAGAGAAAGTGGGGAATTTGGAACATGATAATTGTAGTGTTCCTTTGCTAAGTGTTGGTACTTATGGTAATGGAAGAGTCTTCCCCTTGAGCGAACTATGTTTAGGGGTAGAGGTGGTGGTATAATATTCCTAAGAGAGTGAGGATGCCCTAAAAAATGTAAATTATTTTAGAAAAATGGTAAATTTTAAAAACAAAATTATATGCTAATTTGATATTAAAGGTTTAGTACTTATATTTGGAGATAATATATCCTTGAATATGTATGCCATATTTCAAGTGATGAGGGTGGTTTAAGATGGTACATTACACAAAATTTAAATCATAAAAAAACTATAATAAAAAACAAAAAAAAACTAAAATATGCAATGTCAAATACCTTGCACAGAGGGTTCAAAAGGCACATTAAATGCTGGGGTTTATTGTGGTGATTTTTCCATGACAACCTTAGCTTATACCAAGTAAACTAAAATAGTAAAAAAAACAAATAAAATAATTCAATTGAAAGTTAAAATATCATTTTAATGTTTTAAATAGTAAACATGCATGTAAAGATGATGATTAAGAAACTCTTTGATGTTTCTAAATCTAAAATGATTGCAAGGATGATTCTTTAGATTTAGAATCTATAGATCCTTTAACTACACACTATCCTTTTGAGGTGAATTATTTTCATGACATAAAGACACAAAATATTACCTATAACAAATAAAGTTAAAATATATGTTAATTCTTAATTTGGTAAAAATATTAAACCTTAGTTCAATAAATAGACAAATAAACTAACCTCTTGTTCATCCATAAACAAAGCATTTGTGCTCATATTTGGATGAATCATAGTTGGAATCACTATTTTCTTGAGGTTATATATGGCCTCATAGTATAATGCCAGAATAAAATTTGAATAAGAAACTGTGAAACTGAGATGGTTATAATCATAATTTTATTCAACTGTTATCCTATAGGAAATAAAAGTGCACTAGTCATATTTGAAATTAGAAAGAATACGCAGAATGTAAACCACTACCCAATAGGGAATTTATAATGGTCTTCCTTGTAACACTATTATAATGAGGAAAAATTAAAACATTTATTTTAAAAAAGGTCACTAACATCTTCCACATGGAGGCCCCTCTTCTGACTATCTAAAATAAAAGATAAATATGAGGAATTTACATATCAAAAGTTGAATTTTTAATTTAAAAAATTATAATTACATACTGGTTAGACAAATATGCAAGCCAAAATCTAAATCTAAATGCTTCTTGTCATCATCTATCAATAATGATTTTTAAGTCACAAGGTTTGCATTGTGAAATGGAAGACCTATCAAATTATGAATATCTTTTGATAAGGTACTAAAGCAAATCATTCTGGAGTCAAAGTTCATGGTGAAGCTCTTCTCTCTAGGGTCATATGAAGACATTAAATATTTCAATAAACCAATGTCTATTTCATACTAGGGCATGTAAAACAGGCCTCCAAATGTGGATTTTGAAATCCAATCATTGTACACATCTAGCTATTATTTAATCTTCAAAATGTCTAGGAATAACAAGTTACTGAAAACATATTTTCTTTCCATGGTTGGGGAATTGTTGTGGGTGGGGGAAAAGATGGACATTAAATGTATTGTAAAAAATGTTTAAAATGAGGGTAGAGGGTGAGTATTTATAGGATATGAGAGGTGATCATGAAATTAAATAGAAGATCAAATGCACTGGTTACCTGATAGTGTAGCTGAACATCATCCTTCAACATTGTTTACTTATACTACCATTTGGAATAATCATCTTATGCTTTTCATTCAGTGCACATTGGTCAAAACCAACCATTAGGCATAATCATTCAATGCAACCATCTGACACAACTATTTTACATATCCATCCAACACAGTTGTCTTACATAGTCCTTCAACAAAGCCATTTGGCATAGTTATCTGACACATTTGTCTAACACACCTATCTAACAACTATTATATGTAGTCATTTAGTATAATTTTTAATGTTGATAGCTAGTACAACTATTCAATATATCCATCTTGTGCAGTCATTTAGTGTGGTTATTTAGTTCATTCATTTAGTAAGATTTTTTAGTGTAGCCTTTCAATGGTTCCATTTGGTGTTTGTTTTTTGGTGTAGCTAAATGATTTTATGGAAAAAATAGGGAACTATTTATTTTCACTCCTTCAAAATCATCATAGATTTTCCATTCACATAAAGGATTAACCACATCTATGAATCAAATTTTCCTAGATTCACCAAATATTTAGAATAAGTTATCTATCAGAGCCTCTTAAAATTAGCCTTACTCTAAGCCCTATAGATTAAATTTTAAACCCTATTTATATTGTACTAATCATTTAACCCTACTTAATTATGTCCATATGGTTCAATTTAGCACAAATCACATTACTTATTGCCTTAATTGATTGATTGGCTCAATTTGTGATGATGTTGGGGCTAATTATGCCCAAAATAATTTTTTATAGTCACAAATGGGTTCAAGTAACTCAAATTTTCCTCAATTGCTTTCAAGATTGGACCCTAAACCCTAAACTTTAAACTCTAAACCAATTTATTTAGCCCTAATTAACATCTTTTAGAATAATAATTTCATTCAAAAGGCTCAATTTGGCCCAAATAACATCACTCATTACCCCAATTGACTAATTAGCTCAATCTATGATGATGTGGGGGCAATTGATCCAAAAATCACATTCTTTAGTCAGAAATAGGTTAAAGGATCTCAATTTAGCCCTAATTTCCTTCACGATTAGACCTTATATCATAAAACTTAAACCCTATATACCCTAATCCCTAAGCCCTAAACCCTAAACCTTAAATCCTAAACCCTGTTTAGCTTAAACCAATCAAACTAACATTGCTTAATTATTTTCATACCTGACTTAATTGAATGTAAATCACATTACTTATTGGCCTAATTTATGATGATTTGGGTGCTTCTTGTGCCTAAAATCACTTTTTATAGTCACAAATGGGTTTAAGTAGCTCAAATTATCCTTAATTATCTTCATGATTAGACCTTAAACCCTAAACCAATCTATTTATCCTTAATAAACATCATGTAGAGTAAGAATTATGTTCATAAGGCTCAATTTGGCCCAAATTACATCACTGGTTACCCCAATTTACTAATTAGCTCAATTTTTGATCATTGGGGACAATCGAGCCCAAAATCATATTCTATAGTCATAAATAGGTTAAAGGAGCTTAATTTATCCCTAATTGCCTTCACGATTAGACCTTATACCCTAAAACTTGAATCTTATATACCCTAAGTCCTGAGCCCTAAACCCTACATCTTAAATCATAAACCCTAAACCTTAAACAAACTAATTTATCCCTATTTAACATCTTTTAGAGTAAGAAGTATATTCACATGGTTCAATACAATACAAACCAAGTTACTTATTGGCTCAATTTATGATGTTGTTTGGGTTAGTTATGCCAAAAAATCACATTTTGTAGTAATAAATAGGTTCAAGCATCTCAAATTGACCTCAATTGCCTTTGAAATTGGACCCTAAACCATAAAACCTATACCTTACACCATAAACCATAAATTATAAGCCCTAAACCCTAAACCAATCATTTTAATGATTTTAAACATATTTAAAGTATGTCTTTAAACTTTTCCCTAAAACTATTAAATTTCTTTACTTTATACAATATTTTAATATTATAAAGTAAAATGTATGAATTATTGAGTAACATTAAACTCTATATAGTCAATATTAACATAATAATAACAAATACATTTAATTTATTATCAAGTAATTGTTGAAAAGTAAAAATTTTATTAAAATATTTTGAAATCAGATTCAACGTCAAATCAAATTTTTTTGTTCCCTATCAAATGGCATTCACTATGATCAATTAAATATGCAATCCTAATTATTCATATTTTTTCTAAAAAATTAAAACATATAAGTTTGAATTATAATTAATATTTATTTAAATAAATATAATATTAATGTTATTTGAAATGATTATTTTAATTTTTTAGTAAATGTATAATGCATATTAACATTTGTTTTACCATTCTTTGATATTATATACATTTAAGACTAGAAATTAACAATTTACAAATTATTTTTAGTGCACCTGATAATATTGGATTAAAATTGATCATCATTGGCCCTATAGTTACAAATCTATTTAGTCGACCCAATGACAAAAGATTATAATCTCAATTACTTGTTTACATTTTTTTTGATGTATAAAACTTTAATGTTAAAAACTATTTGATCTATTAAGGCCATTCATGAAGTTTGAGAATAAAAAAATATAACAAAATAATAGGATAATAAATATATATATTTTTTGTGAAATGCATATAAACTTAACCATGTACACAATAATTCTACATGCATGGTATTTTTTGGTATGAGGTTCTTATAATTTACTTTTTAAACACATGCATAAATGCCTAGCAATGCATTGGATTCTTGAGCCTGAGGCATGGACATGTAAACACACATCTGAATGCATGTTTTTGACTAAAAAGAATAAAATTTAACTTCAACCATGCTAGAAACTATGAATTTTATAAAAAAATTTATTGAAATATTACTAAAACATCAAATACACGCTCATATTACTAAAACTTCAACATATAATATTTTTATTACTTTAAGGTTAATATCTATATTTATTTCTACGTGAATCTTTTATAATACTATATGTTGCAACTATACATGCTCATATTTTTATGTATCTTTTGATTTTTTGACTCAAACTAAAAATATATAAGGTTAAAAAGTAGATTTAATTATATAAACATTAAAAAAATCCATTTTTTTAAATTTTTTTAGGTAGTTGGGGGGTACACAGTCGACTATACATTATTGATCATATTTTAGGGTCTATTGAATTTTAAAATTATTAAAAATAATTAAACTTTTATTAAATAATTTTAAACAAATATAGGTTAAAAATTAGATTATCTTATCTAACTTTCCACTAAAGGGTTTAAAAAAAACTAATCAATACTCAAACAATGATGGACCATATGAAAACTATCTACTCTAATTTTTACAACAAATAGTACTACCTCTTTGAAATTATGATGTTTAACCTACTTATACTTGATCATTTAAAAAGAAACGTAGTTTAGAAATTGGACTTGAAATGATGCAATTAAAGTTCCTATGACATCTTCAAATTTTTAATGTAGGTGTCTCAAATAATCGGTAAAAGTTGAGGTTTTTTATTTTTTATGAAAAATATGTCCACTTAAGACCTCCTTTTGGGCCCCCAATTCCATGCACTTACCCAATAACTATGACTTAAAAAATAGATTTGTAAAAATGTTATGGTAAAAGTTATATTGGAAATAAATTCTAGCAATGTACATTACGGAGATATTTGGAGTCAACAAAATGGGTTTAAGATCCTTAGAGTCACCAAAATAGGTTTAAAATACTTAAATTTGAACATTTAAAAATTGAAATATAGTATAAATTATGTGGTATAAATAAATGCAGAACTCTATAAGCATGCCAATGATGCTGATGACAAACAACATATGGAGAGAATTATGGAGGATGATGTTTTAGAACCACTTGAATTAACAATGTTTTTGACGTACATTTAGCATGCTATGTCTATGTTGTCTCAATTTTTCAATGAATAAGATGATATATGGGTCACTAGGGAGTGTACAATCATACTGATAGAAGTCCTAAATTACCAAAAATTAGTCACATAATATTATTACACAGTCTTGCTTGAAACAATGCATGATTAAATAATGGAATATGAAAATGATTTGGTACCCAATAAATTCAAATATTTCTCCCATTTATGTCATGTGTATCTTACTACACACTACAATGAATGGAAAAATAAATTGGGTTTCAATGGATATGATAACATTTAATTATAACTCTAAACATAATTTGTTTAAGCTTCTATAATCATAGAAAAGGCATCTAGACAAACATTGTGATTAGGGAGAGTACACTTACATTTAAGATTACTTTGTTTAAACATTGCACACTAAATTTTATGGTACAACTAGACATAGGTTAAGTTCTACATTTATATTTAAGTTCTCAAATTATTATAATATGATCTTAAATCTAGTGCAACTTATAGCTAGATTGATTGGTGGTTAACCTATGATGGCACTTACATTACAATGTATATTTCATAGGTAACACCCTTTGTTCTTCCATTGCATATTCCTTTTAGGAAATTGTGTATGTATATTTTTAGACAAATAGATATTTTAGACAAAGATTTTTTTAGAGTAAGGAAACAAGGCCTCATTCCCTTCACTTTAGGTGACTTCAACTTTGAACGTAGATGTGATCTTAGTAATTATAGAATTTATATATACAAATAATGTCTAAGGACCAAATAAAAAAATGATATGTGATCTAGAAAGGGTTATTAGTGAGAAAAGAAAATTTATAAGGAGAACTTTCTTTTAGCATGACTTCAATGAATGGGAAGATTTATGTAGAAGTTTCCTTGATGGAGATAATGTAATGGATATAAAAATGTTGCGGAAAAGGTTCACAAATTTATTGATTAGATTAGGATAAAATAAAATCCAACTGATGTTTGAGTGTTTCTCTTTATTGAGAACCCCATTCAAATAATTGAGAATGTATTAAATAACATTGATAAATAAATCTACCCCAATAAATCATAAGAGAAATAAGATGCCTTTCATGGTCATGATATTGAATTATATGAAAGTGAGTCTAACATGTGTGTCCCAAATAGTATGAAAACTAGTCATTAATAAATACATTCAAAAGGAAGATTATATTAAAAATATAGTTGATAAAACCCCCATTGTTGTAATATAAGGATAAGGTCAAAGAGAGTACCCAAGAAGATATCCAGTTATCACTATATAAGTGTATAAGATGCCTCAGGATTAGGTTAATTACTTAGTACATGGAGGAGATAGAAAATCTTGGGTAATTAAATATCACACTAGAGATAAGGAAGGTTAAACGATGTTAAGAAAAATTAAAAATAGAATAAGGAATTATGGAGTAAATTGAGATTATCAAATTTCTTGAAGAAAACCATCTAGAGGACCAAATGATTATAGAATATAAAATATTATTGAGTTATGATGAATTTAATAAAACCAATTAATTTAAAATATTCCTTGTTGAGGTTTAAATAATCAACAAGACAAGGAAAATGTCCCAATAACTAAAGTAGAATCAAAAGACCAAGACAATATTGTTTTTAGACACTCAAATTTTTTACAAGCCTTAATTTGTTTGCTAGCTAAAAAGGGTTGGAGGGTCCTTCACCTATTTTATTAATGAAGGAAATAATATAACAAACCCATCAAATGATGATGCCAACCACAAATTTAAAAAATGGCTAAATACCCATAAGATAACCAATAGAGGCAAAATCATGATGTAATAAAAGAACCAAAGATCCAATGACCCCAAAGCATGGAGACACCTCCAAAAAACTTGTAAAATCACACGAAATATGCATCCACACTAAACCCATTGACTACAAATAATCCCCAACCACTATAGTACCACCATCATGTTACTTAACCCCACTCTCAAAAAGACCCCCAACCACCATAAAATTCATGGGATCATAAGATTATCCCTCCTTGACAACCCTAGATTACACATCAGTGCCCCATGACAAAGTGGATTTACACCTATATCTTGACTTCCCCACCCTTTTCAAACTGAGATGCCCCCAATCTAGGTGTCACTTTCAAATTTAATAGAGGATCTCTCATGGGTTCCTATTCTTATTGATGTCAAGTGAGAGGCCCATACCATAGAAACACTAGAGCCTAATGTGGAAAAGAGGTATATACTCCAAAGAGTCATAATAAATTATTAAACATTGAAGCCAAACCTAGGGATTTCTTTCCATGAAGAGCTGCCATGACTGATGTTAGTGGTGAATGAAGGGCCTCCAAATCCAATAATGGAACCTACCAACTAAAGGGGATAGGGTTCTGAAAGTAAGTTTGTAATACTTCCAAATGGACTAAAATATTATCATATCTATCATCCAGGTCCTGAGAGGTCTTAAAAGAACTAGGCCATTATTCATCATCCTAATAAAACTTAGTATCCTTTGTCCTCTAGTGAAAAACCCTCTACATTAGCATTATAACCCATACAAAACTACTCTTAGATAAGCCTAACATCCACCTCCATAATTAGATCATTATTCATGTAAGCCAAAATAAATTTCCCCATGAAATCTTATGACACTAGACAATTTACTTTAACCCTAGAATTCATCTCCAAAAAGACTGTTCCCATGAATTCCTTTATGGTATGCAAGACATTCCTATCTTTAATTATTCATATAAGTCAAATAAATTTCCCCATGAAAGATAATGCCACTAGAGAAGTCACCTTAAACCTACAATTCATTTCCACAAAGACTAGTCCCATGATTTTCTTAATGGCATGAAAGACATTCCCAGCTTAAATCATTAAAATATGTTTCAACCTAGGATCTAAAACTCACACCTCAAAGGCTAACTCATGCTTGCTTATCATGACACCAAGAAGGGAATCATTGAGGACCACCTGTAGCATTCATTCCATGGATTTTCCTAATCACCCCTAAGCTGTTTGAAAATCTAGAATGCAAATGTTAGAAAACCAATGGCTAAAGCCTCAACTTGGATGAGAAGATGTGGTAGTCATAAAATAATGTGGGAATGACATTTTACATTATTTATTTTCCACCTACCATAAAATACACTTAGGCTTGATATTTATAAGGACAACATAATCATGAAGGAACATTCAAGTCCCATGCCTCTCAATCATTATCACAAATCAACTCCTCAAATTGATTGATGACTTTTTTTCCAACTCACTATCCACTTAATTTTCTTTATAGAAATAATACGTGGATTCCTAATCATTTAAATAAGCTATACATTCCCATGACAAACTTAGAGTAGTTTCCAATTTATAAGATTGCACCTTCTTATTCTTTAGATCCTGAATGATAACCATCAATTCCCATTTGATGATGATTCAATCAATCCTATATAAGTCACAAGTTATGAGCTATAAGTATCCATGTAAGAAACACATGTAAAAACCATGTACACACTCCAATTATAAATGACATCAAAATATGAATAATCTATATAAAGTAACTCTATATATAATGTGGTAAGTTATAAAGATGTCAACATGTAAAATCCTTATGAATATGCCTTAGTTTCATCTTATTTGTCCACTAACCATATGTAGTGTGTGTGTGTGTGTGTGTGTGTGTGTGTGTGTGTGTGTGTGTGTGTGTGTGTGTGTGTGTGTGTGTGTGTGTGTGTGTGTGTGTGTGTGTGTGTGTGTGTGTGTGTGTGTGTGTGTGTGTGTGTGTGCATGTGCGTGTGCGTGTGTGTGTGTGCGTGTGTGTGTGTGTGTGTGTGTGTGTGTGTGTGTGTGTGTGTGTGTGTGTGTGTGTGTGTGTGTGTGTGTGTGTGTGTGTGTGTGTGTGTGTGTGTGTTTACCTTGGTACCATGTCATTATGACTAAGATTTTGGCTATGATTAAATGATATACCTAGCCTTTTTAGAGGAACATCACCTATACTTGACACATATTTTGACTTAATATTAGGGGAAATCTACCCTCATGTCTCCTTGAGCTTACTTTATACATCTAACCCACACAAAACATCTATAAGGACACATGGTTTGTCTCTCTCACCTTTGAGTTTATTAGCTATATATTTCCAGCTTAAGGGTAGAAGAATAGTTATTTCACATGAAACTACATTGAGCATACATCTATACATATCATCATCATTATTAATAGGTTATGCATCAAATTACTTATACTTAAGGATCATTAATCCTATATACCATTTACAAGCCTTATTACCTATATGCATTGCAATACTATACTAGTGGGAACCTACGTCCCATAGATCATTTTCATCTTAGTGTATGTGCGTGTACACACACACATGCACCTTGAAATACTATACTAGTGGGAACCTATGTCCCACACATCATTTTCATCTTGGTGTATAAACACACACACACACAAAACAAAGCACACACAATATCATATACATTGGTGTAGATTACATATAACTTACCAACAAGGGAATTATACTTGCAAGGTCCTTATCCTTTATTAATTTGGCATATCCTATATAGATAAGCACATCCTCACCATTATTATATTTACCTACATTTCAGCTTCATTGATCATATCCATACATATGTTTTCCTATTGGGGCATATATGGTCCACATTTACCTCTCCATGAATCTTATATTCTGATGTCAAGAATGCTTACCTTATTTCTTCATATAGATTTGATATTATCCTACATATACATAACCAATAATTAATAAATATTAACTCATAATACATATATAACATAGCTATTTATTATTATCATGGGCATTCATTTACACCATAATTTTTAAATTTATCACTATCATTCTCATTGAAGGATATATACACCTAATAAGATATTATCACATAATTACGATATTACATAATTACCATAAGGACATTGGTCCATCTCTCCTACTATATCTATTTTGTGGCACCTTGTTTCCCCCTCCATCTCATCATTCTCATTCAGGATGCATTAGACACATGAGGACACTTTTATATGACATTAATACTCATTAGATAAGTATATTTTCCATTGAGACTTACACGATGTTATAATTCCTATGAAATACAACACTGATCCTCACTAAAGTAGTGTATTTTGGTATGATTCATATTTGTAAAATTATTTTCATGTGAGTTGGTATTATGGAATTTAAATTGAAAATAGGGTAGCTATTGGCACTTTTATATTGGTATTACACCTTATTATCTACATTTGATATTGTGGTATTTTTGCCTTTATGATGTCCTTTGAGTCTATCTTAGGGATCCATGGTTCTTTTATATTTAATATGATTAATCTGTGGGTTCATGATAGTGTTGCTAATCCTGAACACTATTAGTTACTGGTAGTGTTTGCCTCTATTGATATTGTCCTACACATGTTTCATTAGTGTTTTAGGGCTTTATACACTTGGGTCCATTTATTTTACCATTTTGGGTTTTTTTGGTCTGCTTGTGTGTACCAATAATTCCAAAATTTAAAAGTGAGATCACTCTATATAATAATTACTTAGAAGCATTTTAGGGATAACATTCATTGATTAACAAAGAAATTTATTATATTTTGTTGGAAAATGTCTAAAGGTAAAGTTTTTTTACAAAGGGGGATTGAACTATGGGGGATCTAAGAGTGATTAGAGATGATTCATGGGACAAGGTGTGAAATTCAATATCAAATGTGAAGGACATAACAAGAAAAGGGGGTAAAATATAGAAAAAATATTCAAAACCCTCCAAAAACAACAACTGAATGATGAAGATTTAATAGAGAGAATAAGGTAGAATGGAATCATGGTGGGGAAATAAAATATTCAATAAAAATAGGGGAGGTCATCAATTTGCATGTGGTGGTAGTGAAGGCTAATAGTATTTTAGTAGACTATAGGTCAATGCTAGAGCTTGGATTTGGTCCAAGAAAGGAGGGATGTGGCTAAAAATAAGGGTAGAGAACATGGGAAAAGGTAGAGGAGGCTTGGTGACCCTCCCATGCAAGGCCTATTCAAGTAAAAGGTAGATTGGGATCCGAAATCCCTTCATCCCATTGAATAAAAATCCCTCAATTCATTTTGAAGGGGAACAGTTAAGAAATGGTTTAATTTTGTAAGAGCTTATGAAAAATGGAGGTATAGTTTACTACTTATTTATTTTTTTACTTACACTCCTCGATATTCATAAATGGATCGATAAAAAATGGAAACCCCTGATGGAAGGTACTAAAAACATTTTACCTAGCGTAAAAGTTTTTTTTTTTTTTTGATATTTTAGAAGATAATGAATAATATTCTAAGATATCATATGGAATTGGGATCAAACCATACTCCTGTATATTCCATAGACTCCATCCTTTGATCCTCTAATCAAGACATTTAATTTAAGACTGATTTGTGTAAGGATGTTTCATCTACCTTTCTAGTTCTAGATAAATATTACATTAAAGTTATAGGAAATTATTTGGTTCAGTTTTTATTAATAGACACCAATATTTAAAATATTCAACATCCTACATTTATTTGTATCTTTATCAATATAAATATTTCAATAAGTCTCATTGAGTATATTCATTTGAAATTCCAAGAACAAATATATAAACAAACTCCTGATTTTGAGGGGTTTCCTTTCAATTGTCATAAATGCTTTGATATAAGTCATATGGCCACAAAATGTAGTATTTCCAAGCTAA
>JARHVA010002407.1:1877500-1957500 GCA_037957365.1 Torreya grandis
AATTCTCATGAATCAATGATAGTTCAAGGGAAACATTGCTAATTTAGTATAAATGTTGTCGATTGATAATGAATTAGTGTTCATTAGATAACAAAAGGTAAAAAAATGGAGGTTAGAGTGTCTAGGGTTAACCTAAATAGAGTTTTTAGAAGATTGAAGGCTTATAGAAGATTCTATTAAAAGGCGAGGACACTATTGTAAATGCAAGACTAAGTACTACCTCTATTGGAGAAATTACATGACTAGCTGTGTGATGATGATTGGGCACACATAGAGGCCATGAAGTTAGGAGGATTGTGCTTCTACCACCTTATTCATTGAGACATGAACATGTTTATTACATTGATAGAGCAATAGGATGTGACCACGAGGACATTTTAGTTTCTTATAGGGGAGATGACTATCATCGAGGATGATATTTATAGGATACTATGAATTTTAGTGCAGGGGATATGATCGTACATGTTGATGAGTGAGGTCACATAGCAACATTGACATGGTTTTATGGTGGAGATGCTATATACATTACGTTTATAACAAGGGGATTTATATTCAAGCCATTATATGAGGTATATATATAGGGGAGAGGAGTGATGATGATGATGATGATGATGATGATGATGATGATGATGATGATGATGATGATGATGATGATGATGATGATGATGGTGATGATGATGATGATGATGATGATGATGATGAACCATATCATGCTATGCTCTCTTAAATTTAAGAGGAGGAAGATTCCCATGTATCCTTATAGGTGTTGTTACGAACATGCTAGAGCATTAGATAGTATTTGCCTAGGCTTTGACATTACTAACATAAGTATATAGACAATAATTGGGGTGGAGGATCCAGAGGAGATATAGGTTAGATGTGATTATTATTTTGCATTACTAGGCCTACAAGTATATCAAGGTGGTGTGATCTATTGGTACTCCATGAAATACGCTTTTATAATATTGACTATAGTGTTACCCTCCTTTGATAGAATGAATATTTAGGATGATCTTATACATAAGGTGTGACCCAAGACCTGGCATACTATTGAGGAGTCCTCAATGGGTTACAAGATAGGGATATTATTTAGATTCCTTATATTAGATTTTTTTCATGGCTTGGGATAGAGGTCAAGGTAGTAGACATTCAAAGGGAGAGGTTAATTTCATGGAGGAGGAAATACTACATGTATTTTTCCCATTTTTAGATAGTGAGAAGATAATTCCTTCTAATATAAGATATACCATGGGCCCCATAATTATATAGATGGGACGGGATAGAGTCTAGACTCTTGAATCTAGATACTATTGATATTCTAGTAGGAGCCACAGAGTAGGTAGCAAGGGTTGATGTAGATGATGTAGGGTGTACTCCAATTATCTTAGTGTGGTGGGTAGGGTAGCTAGATGCTAGGTAGGAGAGGGTGGTGCAACCTTGATAGGAGGGAGTAGATGAGGAGATACAAGGTATAAAGGAGGAGAGAAGAGGATAAGAAGAGGATATGGGGAGAAGAGGGAGAGAGGGGAGAGGAAGGAAGAGATGAGGAGGAGATAGATATCATAGATATTATTGTTAAGTGATATACACTGAGATCCCATTATATTGCATTATAGGGATAGGTGACTAGAGCATAAGGCAAACTCACTACCATAAAGATGGAGAGAGATAGTCTTCAAACTATATTAGATGTGCTATAGGTGGAGTAAAACACCCTATGATTGATTCATAATCTATTAGTTGAGGTTCGAGACTGATACCATACAAAGAGGGATAGATTCAAACAAGTGAATGAAATATCTTTGGGGTGGATAGTTGTAAGGGTGACTGTGTCGAGCATAAGGTAGGTAGGTCCTATGAATGTAGATAGGTACCATGAGTTATAAGTAAATATTTGATATTATGAGTAGATTATACTATATTTTCATCCAAATATTCCATGATATGCCACCCATTTAGACACATAGGGTAGATCTTCGAAATGGATGCATATAGGTTTAGTAATCACATTGAGTGTATCTTGTGGGAGAGATCAAAAGAGAGATAGAGGAGAAGATGGGGGAGGGGATGGGAGTGGAGGTGGTGGTGGAGGTATTGGGAGCATCCATCTGATCTATCTCTATTTTATAAAGTAGCTCATTTTTATATTTATTATACTAGCCAAAGAGTCACATACTTTCTATATTGAGATTTATGATGTACATTTTGAGCATTTATATATATAGATTTTTTGATTATGGATTGTGATTTTTATATTTTATTTTCTATGGATTTTATTGGATTATAGATTTTAAATGTTATGGATCATGGATTTAATTTTAGGATGGTTTGTATTTATGTGATTAGTTAATTAGATGATGTGATAGATTTATTATGTTTTTTTTTAAATCTTATGGATTGTTTAAAATGTTTATGGACCCTGATTATTAATGTGGATGTGGATTAGATTATTGATTAGATTATATTATGGATAATGGATTACATATTTTATGTTATGTGATTATGGGCTTGATTATTGATTAGATTATGGATTATGGATTACAGATTTTACGTTATGTGATTATGGGTTTGATTAGATTATGATCTATGGATTGATGGATTTCAAATGTTATGGATTTACATTAAAATGTTTATGGATCATGATTATGTTATTATGGATGTGGATTATATTATCAATTATATTATATTATGGATTATGGGTTTATGTGATTTGATTAGATTATGGATTTTGGATTACTAGATTAGAACATTTTTATACTTTGATTAGGATATATGTGGTAAGCCTATTTTTCATAAATCAACACAATTTTGATTTACTTAGGATAAAGAGAAACAAAGGTTTTATTTCTTGTTACTAGCTCTACCACAACCTAAAAAAGTATTGAAATATTCGTGTGCATCCTTGAATGATTGTTAATAAATACCCTAACAACCATAGGTGAACTAAGTTTAGGATATATTGGTTTGAGATGGAATTTTCTATGGATTATCTTTAGGATTTTGATAAAAATTGGTTTTGTAAGAAGAAGATGATATCACCTTGTATACCCAAAACTAAGGTCAACCTTAGGATCTCTTCATTCTAATGCATGTAGAATGATCAATGCGAGAAGTCTATAATTTAAAGAAAGATAATTAATGCGGGAAGATTTCTTGAGATATTTGATGCATGATAGCCATCCTTTGAGGTGGTGGTTTATATTTTGAGAGATGATTTTTGAGGCAACTATCCTTTGAGGGATGAGTCTACACTTTATATATATATATATATATATAGATTTTACAACTGTCCTTTGAGGGATCAGTTTATTATTTTTGCCTATTTTATAGATGCTTTTCATTGTTTAGTATTTGATCCCAATGTTATTATTTCTTTATGGATTGGCTTAAGGTATCCTAGAATAGATTCCCAAAGCTTTGTTGCATAAGATGATACTCTTATTCCAAAAATGAACTATTGATGTGATAGGGAGGAGTTTCAGGAAATAATGATTTGGAGCTCTTTCCCATTATAGGTGGAGATTTTCCAATTAAAGCATGCTATGAATAGATCCAAGGTATTCATTTAAAGTTTATAAATATAAAATGTTTCCAAATAACCACATGCCTCTATATATCATTATTTGGTATAAGAATGAAAAGGATATGGTTTTATCGTAATCAAACCAAAAAGAAAATAACCCTAGTTGACCAAGGCAATTAAGACTTATTAATAGTAGAAAGGATGCAAATGTAATGTATTAAGAGGTCATTTTGATTTTCCATCAAGAAAGTCCAAACAATATGCCCCAGTTCCATATCTTTGGGTGATAATATATGGTCCAGTCCAATTTGGAGCAAATTTTCCTTGTTTTCTCTTTTCCATAGTAGTGACATGTTTATTTTATTTTAAGGCAAGTTCACCAATATTAAATTCACATTATTTTAGATGTTTATTATAAGCATGCTTTATTTTTTCTTGATCTACACAGAGATGGGAAAGGGTAGCCAAATGATGCTTGTCCAAGACTTCAAGCTGGGCTAATCAATCTTGATGGAAGTCATCCTCAGAAATGATGTCTTTAAGGGAGATGTGAAGAGAAAGAATCTGAACCTTAATGTTAGGTTGTGGAGCTAAAAGTTTTAACTATGTAGACATGGAGGGGGTTGCTGAGTTCTAGGGATACCGACGTCGACAGTGGGACTGACGTCAGTCATCTACAGTGCAGAAGGGCAACCGACATTGACAGGAGGTTAGCCAACGTCGATCACCTTCAGGCAGATAGGGACAGACGTCGGTCACCTATGCAGTTCCAAAACTATTCATTGTACGGATAGTTAGTTTGTTGAACTGAGTGTTTACATGTAAAGGCTAATTTTAGTCTTGAGTTGCGTTTCTAATTATTGTAATTAGGTGTCTAATTATTATTTGCATGGGATCTATATAATAGACTCATGGGCTGTATTGTAATTAAGAATTCAAGGCAAGGAAGAGATCCTTCCAAGTAAGATCATTTGAGTTACAGGTTGTTGCAAGCTTATGGGATATCTACTTAAAGTACTTTGAGTACTTGGTGTACTGGCAGTGTTATTGCTGACTGGTTGGAGGTGAACACTAACTCTGTTTTTGAGTTGTGTGTTGGGACCATTTTTGTTAGGAGAGTGAACTCTTGATTGAGAATTACTAGGAGCCCTTGAGGTGTGGGAAGCCTCTGAGAGGTGTGAGAAGAAGTGGCATCTTCTTTATTGTATTTTCTTTCTGGATGAGTATTAATACAAGATTGTGTATTGTCTCTCACATTCTATGTCATTTGTGAATTCTAGTTACTTGTTCATTCTGGTATAATTTTGTGTTTAGTTGCTAATAAAAGGTAATCATATATACTCTTATTGTGGAGATTAGGATCCTAATAGTTGGCATCAGAGCTTTTAGTTGGGTTTACTAATAGGTTGTATTAGATCTAGTTAGTGTTTGTTGATTACAGGTTACTCACAGGGGTTTCTATTTGAGTGGGAGTATAACAATAGTAGAAGAAAGTAAGCTACAAATGGAGAAGTTTAATGGAAAGAACTATCAATTATGGAGGATGTAGATTAAATATTATCTGTGTCAGAAAGATTTGTACTTACCATTGGGTGGGGTTGCATGCAAGCCTGTGGATATGAAGGATGAAGAATGGGAGGTTCTTGATCAGAAGGCCCTGGGATCTATAAGGTTGAGCCTTGCATCATCTATGATTTCAAACATATCATAGGCTAAGACAATAGTACAGTTGATGGAATCTTTGGAAAATTTATATGAAAAACCCTTAGCTTCGAATAAGGTATTTCTTATGAAGCAATTATTTAATTTGGAAATGTTGGATGGTGGATCTATACATAGTCATCTTAGTGATTTCCATGGTTTGGTAAACCAGTTAAATTCAGTCAATATTGTTTTTGATGATGAAATTAAGGCTCTCTTAATCTTGTTCTCATTACCTAAAAGTTGGGAGAGTTTGGTAATGGCGATTAGTAATACTACATCTGCTTCAAAGATCTTAAAAGTGGATGATGTTGTGAGTGTAATATTGAATGAAGAGATTCACAGGAAAAGCATAGGTGAATCATCAAGGAATACTTTGAGTGTTGAAGGTAGGAGAAGGCAAAGAGAGAAGATCGAGCATGGGAGATCAAAGTCAGAGATAGGTAGGAGATCCAAATCTACGTATGGTAGAATAACCTGCTAGAAGTGTGGAAAGCAAGGGCATGTAAAGAGAGATTGTTGGATGAATAAAGATCAACATGAAAGACATGAAGAAGTAGATGTTGCAGATTTTGTTGCACAGGATGCTCTGGTATGTTCCTTAGATAAAGTAGAATCTTGGATTTTAGATTCTGGTGCCTCTTTCCATGCATCCCCAAATAGGGAATTTTTTCATGAATATGTCCAAGGAGACTTTGGAGAAATTTATTTAGGGGATGGCAAGCCTTGTAAAATGGTTTGCAAAGGGAAAGTGAAGCTGAAATTGCAGACAGGCAACACATGGGTGTTAAAGGAGGTCATGCATATCCCAATCCTAAAGAGGAATTTGATTTCTGCTGGAAAGTTGGGTGATGAGGGTTGCATAGTAACTCTCACAGTGGACTCTTGGAAAGTTTCCAAGGGTGCACTTGTTGTAGCAAGAGGTAAGAAAGTAGGTACGCTTTATCTATCTAATTGTATTACTGATTCTCCTTTTGGTTTATCTACTTCAGCTATAGATTCAAAGATGTGGCTTAATAGGCTTGGTCACATGAATAAGAAGGAGATGCATGTTCTTGAGTCAAAGGGTATGATTTTGGATTTGAAAAGCATAGATTGAGATTTTTGTAAGTAAAAGAAGAAAGTGACGTTTCTTGAGAAATCCAATGTTTGTGACAAGAACAAGAAAGCCTTGGTTTTCAAGGAGAAGATGACAAACAGAGATCAGCGCAAGGGGCTAAGGAATTTTGAGCAGAGCAAGGATGATTTGGATAGGGTTTTGATCCAAAAGGAGCTCATGGGTAAAAGTCATCACTCACAAGTAAAACATAGAGACTGACGCCAGTTAGAAAACTAGCATCGACATCTAGACAGGGACTGACATCGACTATGTGCAGCCCAACATCAGTGACTCAGGACAGATAAACACTAGCATTGATCAAGGGGAACTGATGTCGGCGATGAGGTAGTTGCATGGAACTGACATCGATCGGGTGTAGACTGAGATGTGACTGGCATCGATCATTGAGATGGATTTTGGGTAGACAACAAGTTGTCAAGGAGTCTCAAGCACCCACATGGAGGCTAAAAGGGTAAGTAAGCCTCAAATTCATCATTTCCCTTCTTTACACTACTTGTTGCTCACTGATGGTCAAGAACTAGGAAGTTATTAAAGAAGCAGAGTAGGTAGATCCAGGAAACAATGGGAGCTTGGCATGGATGAGGAATGTGATTCCTTGGAGGAGAACCAAACATGAGTTTTTGGTGGAGTTGCTAGCTGGAAGAAAGCACTAAGAGACGAATGGATGTTCAGGAAAAAGAAGAGTGGGAATGGATATGTAAGACAGAAGGCTAGGGTATATGGTCTTGAGTAAGCTGCAGGACAATGGAGGTTTAACCATTGTGTTTCTCTTTACCAAATTGGATAATATTAGCTACATTATACTATTACTGTATGTTGTGTTTGTTGCAGGGTTACACATACAGGGAGTTTCTGAACTAAAGGTAAAGCTAGTTCAAAGGTGTGTCATGAGGAATCTAAGAGCAGAAAGATTCTTTGGCATGAGTGTGTTCTAAGGACATGGAAGGTCATAGGTTTATTTTGTCTCTAGATAATTATGTGAAACTGGTTAGCACGCTGATGGTTGGACAGTTCTATGAACAGTGTCCTGATTCACATAATGAGGTTGAGTACATGTGTACTAAACCTGAGATTTTCAAAGCAATGGGAGCTATCAAAAGGTTTGGAGCCAATACGGGAAAGAAGCACTGGAGGGCAGTTTAGTGGATTCTTAGAGGGACCAGCAGTAGGTGCACATGCTATGTAGGGTCAAGTTCTTTTCTACATGGGTCTGTAGATGCAGAAGTGGCAAGTGATTTGGATGAGAGGAGGTGCACCATAAGATTTGTGGTGGTTGGTCTTCAAGAGTGATCTTGAAGAGGGATATAAGCTAGGAAACAAACTAGATGATGTACAGGTATAGGTACAGTTGTAGCTATTTATCTCCAAGTGGGAGATTGTTAGGTTATGGAGCTAAAAGCTTTAACTATGTAGACATGGAGGAGGTTGCTAAGTTCTAAGGATACTAGCATTGGCAGTGGGACCGACATCGGTCATCTATAGTGTAGAAGGGCAACTGACATTGGCAGGAGGTCAGCCAACGTCAGTCACCTCCAGGCAGACAAGGACTGATGTCAGTCACCTATGCAGTTCCAAAACTATTTGTTACATGGACAGTTAGTTCATTGAACTGAGTGTTTACATTTAAAGGCTAATTTTAGTCTTGAGTTGTGTTTCTAATTATTGTAATTAGGTGTCTAATTATTGTTTGCATGGGATATATATAATAGACTCATGAGCTATATTGTAATTAAGGATTTAAGGCAAGGAAGAGATCCTTCCAAGTAAGATCATTTAAGTTGCAGGTTATTGCAAGATTATGGGAGATCTACTTGAAGTACTTTGAGTACTTGGTGTACTAGCAGTGTTATTGCTGACTGGTTAGAGGTGAACACTAACTCTATGTTTGAGTTGTGTGTTGGGACCATTTTTGGTAGGAGAGTTAACTCTTGATAGAGAATTATTGGGAGCCCATGAGGTGTGGAAAGCCTCTGAGAGGTGTGAGAAGAAGTGGCATCTTCTTTATTGTATTTTCTTTATGGATGAGTATTAATACAAGATTGTGTATTGTCTCTCATATTCTGTGTCATTTGTGAATTCTAGTTACTTGTTCATTCTTGTATAATTCTGTGTTTAGTTGCTAATACAAGGTAATCATATATACTCTTATTGTGGAGAGTAGGATCCTAACACTTAAGAGGAATTATAACTTTGGTACCATAAACTAGAGAGAAAGGAGTAGCACACATAAGGGTTTGAATACTAGTTTGATAAGACCATAAGGCAAAGGGAACATGAAGATGTTAGTTCTTTTATACTTCATTGATGACTTTAGTAAGGATTTTGACAAGAGTTTTATTGTATGCCTCAACTTATCCATTATTTTGAGGTTAGTAAAGTGAGCAGAAACTTATCTTAATGTTAAAAGAGTCACAAAGATCTTGAACCTTTTTGTTTTTAAAATATTTTACATTATATACGATGATCTTATGAAGAACACCAAATAAATAAATAATATGTTGATTATCAAATTCCATTATTTTATCTACTTTCATTGAGATAAGAGGAATAACATCCACTCAGTTAGTGAAATATTTAGTGGTGGTAATGATAAATCCATGATATTGTGAAGATTTAGGATTGATTTGACCTATAAGATGGATCACCCACTAGGAAAATGGTCAAAAGTCTTGTGCTACCTATAATGCATGACTAGAAGCATGTGATAGGTTGGCATGTTACTGGCATTTTACGTATTTCTTAACGTACTCACAATAATATTAATTTAAAGAGGGTCAATAATATCCTAGTCATAAGATTATCTTACTGATGGCATGGTTACTAAAATGTCCACATGACCTGTCATGAGAGTATTTGATAGTGAGGGTAGCTTCAAGATTTTTAAGATCATAAATAAGGATACAATCAAAATCAAATTTTTAGAGAACACCCCCTAGTATAAAAAATTACATGATGTGATGCTGGAAAGCTCACTTGTCATTTTTAGATAAATCTAGAGGAATAATCCCCCTTGATAAATAATAAGATATATGTGCACAATAAAAATCCAATGGGTTTTCATTTACACCATGGATGGAGGGAATATTTATTTTAGTAAAAGAAGGTTTATTAACCTTGTGGATGAGGACAAATAGCTTAGACTCCTAAGATTGAAACAAATCTTAAAATTGTACTAAGAAAATTTAGTAATTGTAATTAACATTCAATCCGTAGAATAAAACAATACAACATAACTAAACCATATTAATAATAATAGTACTATAATTCAAATACTACATACAATATTAATCTTATACAACTCCAATAAAAGTAAACATCATAGGACACAACGATAAATGGTTTGAGAATACATCTACTAAATAAATATACAAGTACATAATATAATTACATTATTTTAGGCATACAACCTAACATAATGATAGTTACCAAGCTCTCTCGAGCTTGAGTTAAACCAACTCATGTATCATTGATAATCTCAAGTGTCATCTCTAGTTAATGCTGTATTGGATGAGGGAGAGAATAATTTGAGAACTTTACCACACCAACCAAAGGCCAACGATACCTCATACAATATCTTATCAGGAAATGGACCTTCTTTTGTGGATAGTTAGATAAAATGGTGTGAGAAATCTAGTGAAACATGATAATACCCCATACACTATAAGATTTATAAAAACATGTAGTGTACCATAAAAAAATCTATTCTAACATGATATTACAAAGCATGAAAATCAAACATATCAATGACAATGTATATAACATTACTTTGGCCAATGTTTTCAAATAATATATGATCACTTAGATCAGTCGATTTATAACACTCCACTTGATCAAATTATCTATTGGTGGTACTACCTAGGCTAGTAGAATCTATTTCACTACCTATTACTATCATTAGTATATATGTCATAGTATGTAACTAAAAGACTCATATAAATTACATTTTCCTAGTAATAATATCACATCACAAGCTAAATAAGGAGAAAGAAAGATATTCACATAATCATCTAGGCTTGAATGGGTCTTACCTTAAAATCAATCCTAAACTGGAAACAATGACCACTGATTATACCATCGAGGTAAAACACACATTAAACTATAAAATACTTCAATAAGATCCAAGTAAATACACCTCAAGACCACATATATCATCATGCTCTAGTATTCTTGGGCATGACTACTAGTTTATCCATAAACTGTCATACAATGTAGTCATAGAAACATAGAAGCATACGCTCATATTCAACCAAGCATAAATATAAAAAGTAAGTCATACATTACATATAATTGTTTTCTAACATTTATTTTCATTATCCAAATGGTATGCACAACTAAATAATAACATACCAAATTCTACACTAAAAATTATTCAAGTAAAAGTCAATACATATGTGTTTATCTAGGTGTGGTTCAAATATAGTATGTACCATTTTGGTACTTTTCATACTATATAATTTTATGGCATCCCATACTATCATAGTTCATCATGCATGAGTTTATTACTTAAACACGAACACACAATATTACACTCGAACATAATAATAGAGCAAGTACATGATTATATTACATAGTAATAATTAAATGAAAACATATCTTGAGGCAAAAATCAAGATGTGCTAGTTATAAAAAAGTCTATTCAATTGAACACATAATATTTAATCAAAATATATTGCACACAAGTTTCCATCTCTACAATATACTAAATGCCAACATGTTTGCTTAACACTATGGTGCTATAGACATATCATTTGTCTCCACTAGTAATGTAAGCAAAGCTAAAGATTTAGATCATATGATTATATCAATTCAATATATAATATTACACAAACATATGTATAATCACATAATAACATAAGAGTCTAATCTTGGCTATAGTTTATGATAATATTAAAACCATAAAACTCTAGGTATTTCCATCAATATAATAATCATTTCAATCATTTTACTAATTTGTTTCCAAACTAGATAACAAAAATAATTCCAACATTAATTTTAGATCAGAGACAGAGTTAATAACAATCAGTTAAATAATTCCCCTTTTTCTATCTAGAAGCAACTCAATCTGGAAGCACAATTAGAAAATCCAAGGCAAAATTAATATTTCATCGAAAATTTGATCTTTCAATAAGGAGATACATAATTTCATTTTATTAAGATGAATTCAACATTCAACTTAATTATTTGGTGTTTTATTTAATTAATTCAACCTTACTTATAATTAGCTTAGTACTACAAATAGTGTCATTTCATTAACTCAGTGTTGCATATAAAAGTTAAATCTTTTCATGAATAAATAGAACTCATCATTAAATAAATGAATGTTATTATATTATAATTAAATTTATATTTTATTAAGCTCAATGCCATACTTTATAATCATGCACAATGATTTATACATTGTTCGTATGACTCAACTATACATAGTAACTTACAATATGCATCCAATTAAATTATAACTCATCTTTTCAAATTGTATTTATTTTTACACATTTAATATATTCATATTTAATGACTTATGTTATAAACTCAGCACTAGTATATAATTATATGACTCACCATTCACTTGACTACCATCATTAGAATTTAGAATTACCAGTGTAAAAAACTCAGTTATATCTATTTAAGACTTGTTCTTTATATTATGATGCAACTATATGGATTATATATATTTAACCTTTTTAAGCCAGAGGCTTATATAATGGCCAAGGCCATGCAGATTTGCCTCATAAAGAGACACAATGACATATTCCATTATAAATAGCATGGTCTAGAATAGAGGCAGTTTGGAGAAAGTGGTGGTATAGAGCGGTTTGGTAGCACATGACACTGTTTACATCATCTAGTAGTTAGGAGTTTCATCAACCATGTTGCTATTATTTTTTCAATAAGTTGCCCATCATAAATCAAGGATTTTGTCTCTTTTGGATGCTTAGTAAGGGACTACCATCTTCCTCAAAATTGGCAAGATGATTATTATTAGTATTATTATTATTAATAACCCTTATGATGGCCATGAATGACATATGATCCTCCATGTTACAAAAAATGGTATTTCTAAAGTAGCAAAGCATAAAAAGGCACTAATCGAGCCATAGGTTTAGTGATAAAAATTATTCTTCTATGATTTAGATACGTGAATTGATATAACCCAAACATATTTATATTTGATGAATATGCAAATAACTATTTATATTAAATTATATATACCCAACAGGTTCAACGCTTTTAATTCAGTTCTTTAATTTAAAGTTCTTTAAAAATAAAATAAAATACTCATTATTATATGAACATAAACTCAACAGATTTTAATATAAAGAGAATGTTATTTTTAGACTTAGCACTACTAATTAATGTATTAAAAAGGCTCAGCAACTTCACATACTCTTAACCTCAACCATTACATCATATGTCTCAGCTATTCAAATAATTTAATATTCACCATGTTAACCTTTTTCTCAACGATTTCAAGACATGGTTTTATGTTCTTGTTAGAGGAATAACATTCCATTCTGACATTGTTAAAAACTTTATCTATTAATAACATATAAGCACAATGTTATACATCATACACTCAACATTTTATGCTCTACTAAATTTCCAATGTAGCTTTGTTAAATTTAAACATAGTTTTTAAATAAATAAAATGTGAGATTTTGATAAAAACTCGAGCTCTTAATAAAAGGTGATGACCTATTTATAGAATAAGATGCATCCTATAAGATTACTATATAGTCTAATCAAATAATATATAACACTAAAATACATTCAAAACTAATCCTTTCATATCTATATCTAGGCATGTGGAGATTAAAAATCAAATATTTATTAAAACATAGGTAAAGAAATAATTCACTACGCTAGTTTATGATGCTTTCTAGAAAGACATGTTCAAAAAATATAAGTCATATCTATTTATACCAAAAATTTAATTACAAAACTTACCTCTATGTTACTTCTAAATTGAAGAGATAAAAACTCATTACCTTTCTCTTGCCTCCAAATATATTTTTCTTATTTTACTGCCTACTTCTTCTCTCCCAATCTCTCCATCTATTAATTCAAAAATTTATTTTCTTTATTTATAATTTTTTTTTACTCTTCTAATTCATGTGCCCTCCTATTTCCATGAAAACTCCCTTTTGTTTTGATTCCATGCATGTCATAGTTAACTCAAGTTCTAAATTTATTAACCTCAGTTAATTTCTTTCTTTCACTAAAACCTATCAAATAACATGCTATGTTTAGTAATAATAAAATCTATTTTTTAAAATTTCAAATAACTATCTTGCATAATTGTAATTTTAATAAAATAACATTCACCATGATAATTATGCCATTAATTGATTTTTACTTTTTTAGATAATCATATTTAAGACAATAATACTTCTGTTTCAAATAAATAATTATTTTCTAGATTTAATTTCAAAAACCAAGTCAATTAGGCTAAATAAATTAAATGCACACTAAAATTAATTTTGCACACACAAAGATAATCATAAGCAATAATTCACAATTATGCATTGTCTTTTATGCTTATCATTTAAAATCCACTATGTGTGTGTGGGGTCACTAGTATTTTCCATTGATATTTCCCTCAATCACTCCATCTAGCCAACCCTTTTTGATGATGCTCTCCCTTGTCAACCTCTAAGGTGTGACTTATCCTGCATCCACCTTAAAATAAATAAGTATTTAATCTAATTCATCATAATAGAATGATGTAAAACTAATAATTATAGATCGTTAGTGTATAGAATAATCAAAATATAACTTGCCACACAATGTATACTATTCAATAATATCATTATCCCATATTAGTATATGTCAAAGTGATCAAATTAAATCAATGGTATTCAAATAATGACTATACTAATCAATAATTAAAGGTTTTTTTGGCATAGGTTGAAATCGAGATGTGACATCCTCCCCCCTAAAACTGGTCATCACCCGATGAATCTTACTTAGACAAAAGTTTTGATTAACAAATAGAGTCTAATAGCATAAAAACATAGTATAGATTGTCATATCATGTAATTAAATGTAAAATTTACATGATAAACTTCTACTAGTTCCTCTAATTAGCACTATTTTTAGAGAATTGATCTCATAAGAATCTACTCTATAATTTTTCTTATTCTACAAACAAGTTTCATAAAAGTCACTTTATGTTGATTGGTTCTATCATGACCACCCAAGGTATTAGAACCATAGAGAAGGTCTAATAAATAACCAATAAAAGTTTCACTGATAGCTCAACAACATATGAGTTCTTGACAAAAGTCAAAACAAAAGATCATACAATTGAATTTGGCAAGTTTTACTTATCAAGTCCTAAATTTGACAAGTCCATCTGTTTGATCCACTAAGTATCAACCAAGTAAATATGAGGCTAAGTAGGATACCATCATATCACTTTGAACTCATGTTCCTATTTCACCAATCATCCCTTAGGTCTCCATGATTGGATGATCTTCAAAAGGTGTATAAGGTTTTAAAAACTATTCTAATAGATCATTAAAAGCAATAATATATTTTAAAATATTCTTTACATACTAACATACACACAAGATAAATCATGCAATCATAACTAGTATCATATCCTACAACTTACCTATAGTATGATATTCATAGTAAAAAGGAAATAATATCATAATTAACATAGCATACAAAGGCCAAGGATAATGTCATCCTTACAATATTGCAAGTGATATAATGTCTCCTTGATTATGCAACATTAATATTTTAAATCAACCCTTAGGTTTACTAAGATGTTTTACACATCTTATAACTTACTTGCTCTTAGCAAAAAGGTACACATAGTACTCTTCAGAATAATATCAATCTAACAAAGGTATTTAATAACATAATAATTATAATCAAATATAGTATAAATTAATTTTTAACCACTCCTCATGATCAAGTCTATAATTTAGATAAAATTATGATTCTAAATATCCATAATTATAAAGTAGAGAACTAGCATCTCATAAACCAAAACTTCCTACCTACCCTTAGAAGGAAACATCACAACCCATGTTGATAATCACTATTCACTTACAAAACTTGTAAGTGTAGTATGATCACCTACTTCCATAACTACAAAGGGAATACTAACCACAAATATGCATCAACAAGAAGTGGAAAAACACTATCCCACAAAATCAAGGGGATAAAATCAAATAACAATTCAAAAACAAATTTTTGCCTAAGGAAACTCTAAATCAACATCTTAAACATATGAATCTTCTTGATAGCTTAAAATGATGTAAAAAAAGAGTGAAAATAGAATAACTCACCTCTAATACAACTAATAGAGGTGAATCCTCTTCACAAGTCTATACAAGCATACTGATCCACATAAAAAACTCCTAACACAAAGGAATACACAATCAAGACATCTAAACTCAACTACAATAAAATTTCTACTACACTCAGTGGTTCCACTCTAGAATGGTATTAAAGGATTCCTACTTATAGAATAGGATTAATTAAGACAATAAAATAATTCATAAATACTTAAGTGAGAAGCATTCCATGATTTTAAAACACTCACAAAACACAAAGCATGAATGGTGAAGGTAATTCAAGAAAGGCAATCACACTCAAGGTGTTTAATCTAAAAGATCAAGAATATGGTAAGAAAATCTTATTCACAATTCAAGAATTAAGTAATGCACTCTCCTACCTAACACTATACATAACCATAACCAATAATAAACTCAATAAACAAACCCTTTAGCAACTCTAAGGGAGTACAAATGCTCTTAGAGTACATAATCGATGTACCATACATACATTTTATTTTCTGAGTAGTAGAGGGATACAAAATTGCTAATGGAATCATTAGGTCCTAGAGTTTGAGCAACAACTCTGATACCGAATGAAACAACCCTTCAAATTCTATTGAAAAAAATGCATTAATTATTTTTTTACTATTAAATAATGAACATGCAATCCATAGAATAAAATGATACAATATAACTAAACCATATTAAGAATAATAATATTATACTTCAAACACTACATACAATATAAATCTTATTCAAATACAATAAAATTAAATATCAAAAGACACATCTAAGAATGGTCTGACAATAAAAATCTACTAAACAAATATAGAAGTGAATAATACAAATATATTACTTCAGGCATATGACCTAATACAATAACATATACCAATCTCTTTGGATCTCAATTTGAACCAACTCATGTATCACTGATAATCTCAAGTGTCATCTCTAGGTAGTAATACAGTGGAGGAGGGAGAGCAACATCTAAGTGCTTTACCACACCAAACATGGACCAATGACTCCCTGCATAATCTCCTATTAGGAGATGGCCCTCCCTTTAGGGATAGGTAGATAGAACAGTGCAAAAAATCTAGTAAGACGTGCTAGTACCCCATGTGGTATAAGATTTTTGAGAATATGTAGTGTACCATAAATAAATATGTTATAACATGATATTGCAAAACATAAAAATCAAACATATAAATAACAATGTATATAAAATTACTTTGGCCAATGTTTTCAAATAATATACGATCATTTAGATCGGTCAATTCATAACACATCACTTGATCGGATTATCTATTGGTGGTACTACCTAGGCTATTAGAATCTATCTCACTACCTATTAGTATCATTAATATATATGTCATAGTATGTAACTCAAATACTCATACAGATTACATTCTCTTAGCAATAATATCATATCACAAGTTAAACAAGGCGAAAGCAAGATATTCACATAATCATTTACATTGGAATGGGTTTTACCCTAAAATAAATACCAAACTAGAAATAATGACCATTGATTACACCACCCAGGTAAAAAACATATTAAACTATAGACTATTTTAATAAGATCAAAGTAACTACACCTAAAGACCACATATATCATTATAGATAGGTATTCTTGGGCATGACTACTAGTTTATTCATAAAGAGTCATATAAAGCAATCATAGAAACATAGAAGCATACATTCATATTCAACTAAGAATAACTATAATAAATAAGTCATACAATGCATATAATTATATCATAACATTCATTTTCACTATCAAGATAGTATGCATGCCTAAATAATAGCCTACCAAATGCTACAATATAACTTATTCAAGTAATAGTCAATCCATATGTGTTTATTTAGGTGTGAGTCAAATATAGTATGTACCATCTAGGTGCTTTTCATACTATAGAATTTAATGGCATCACATACTATCATATCTCATCATGCATGAATTTCCTACTCAAACATGAACTCACAATCTTACACTTGAACATAATAATAGAGAAAGTACATAATTATATTGCACAATAATAATTAGATGAAAACATATCTTGAAGCACATGTTAAGATGTGCTAGTTATACAAAAGTCTAATCACTTGCACATATAATATTTACACAAAATATATTACACACAAGTTTCCATCTTTATAAGACACTACTAAATGCCAACATGTTTGCTTAACACTACAATGCTATAGACATATCATTTATTTCCACTAACATTCTAAGTAAAGCTAAAGATTTAGATCATATGATTATATCAATTTAGGATATAATATTACACAAACAAATATATAACCACATAATAATAGAAGATTCTAATCTTTTTTATAGTTTATGATATTCTTAAACCATAAAACTCTAGGTACTACCATCAATGTAATAATCATATCAATCATTTTACTAATTTATTTCTAAATCAAATAACACAAATCATTCGAACATTAATTTTAGATCAGAGAAAGATTTAATAACAACTGGTTAAATATTTTTCCCTTTTTCTATCCTCACAAGGACCCTATAATAATCATGATGATTAATTAGTAGGCAACTCGAGCCAAGAACGCAATTTAGAAATTTGAGGGAAAATTAAAGTTTCACCAAACATTTTATCTTAAGATAAAGGAGTTACATAATTTCCTTTTATTAAGATGACTTTTCCATTCCACTTAATTTCTTGGTGTTTTATTTAACTAATTCAACCTTAATTAGAATTAGCTCAGTAGTATAAATAGTGTAATATAATTAATATAGTGTTGCATATTAAAAATAAAGCTTTGCATGAATAATTATAACTTAAAATTAAATAAATTAGTGTTATTATATTATAGTTATCTTTATATTTGATTAATATCAATGCCATGCTTTATAATCATGCACAACGATTCATAAATCTAGTATATGACTTAGCTATACATAGTGACTTATAATATGCAACCAATTAAATTCTAACTTATCCTTTTAAATTGTATTTATTTTTACCCATTTAATCTATTCACATTTGATGACTTATGTTATAAACTCAACACTGGTATATAAATGTATGACTCCATATTGACTTGATTATTCACATTGGAATTTCGAAGGATTAGTGATAAAAACTTAGTTATATCTATTTAAGACTTTCTCTTCATATTATGATTCAGTTGTGTATATATATACACACACACATTCAACCTTTTAGGCTAGAGGATTATATAGTGGGCAAGACCCTACAGATTTACCTCACAAAGAGACATAATGACATATTCCATTATAGACACTGTGGTTTAGAATAGAGGTGGTTTGGGGAAAGTGGTGGTGCAGAGCGGTTTGATACTACATGATTCCATTTATGTTGGCTAGTGGTTAGGAGTTTCACTGACCATGTTGCTATTGTTGTTTTATCAAGTTGCCCATCATAAATAAAGGATTTTGTCTCATTTGGATGCTTGGCAAGGGACTATCATCCTCCTCAAAATTGGAATTATTATTACTATTATTATTATTATTATTATTATTATTATTATTATTATTATTATTATTATTATAGTTACTACTAACCCCTACGGTAGCCATGAAAGGTGGATGATCCTCCATGTTACAATAATAGTATTTCTAAAGTAACAAACCATAAGAATGCACTAATCAAGCCACACGTTTAGCATTAAAAATGCTTCTTCAATTATTCAAACACACGACCTATTGTAGCCGAAACAAATTTGTATTAGATGAACATGCAGACAACTATTTATATTAAATTATATATACCCAATAATTTCAATACTTTTAATTTAATGCTTTATTTTAAAGTTTTTTTAATAAAATACTCAGTATATTATAAACATAAACTCAGTGGATTTCAATATAAATTTAATGTTATATTTAGACTTATCAATCCTAATTTATGCAGTAAAAAGGCTCAATGACTTTGCATACTCTTAACTTTAGGCATTTTATCATATGTCTCAGCTATTCAAATAATTTAATGCTTAGCATGTTAACATTTTGCTCAATGATTTTAATGACATGGTTCTACATTCTTGTTAAAGGTTTAGCATTTCATTCTAACATTGTTAAAAACTTTAGCTATTAATAACAAAGAAGCACAGTGTTATACATCATAGACTCAGCATGTTACACTTTACTAAATTTCCAATGTAGATTTGTTAAATTTAAACACAGGTTTTCAATAAAGAGAACATATGCTTTTGATAAAAACTCAATCTCTTAATAAATGGTGCTATCCTATTTATGGAACAAGATGCAACTTATAAGATTACTACGTAGTCTAATAAAATAATATATAACACTAAAATACATTCAAAACTGGTACTTTCATAGCCATACACAGGTCTGTGGAGATTAAAACTCAAATCCTTATTAAAACGTAGGCATATGAATAATACACTACACTAGTTTTGAAAAGGGAACCTAAATGCTAGGTAAATTCATGTGTATTTATGAATCTTTTGATAAATGCATGTTCAAAAAACATAAACCATATCTATTTGTACCATAAATTCAATTACAGAACTTACCTCTATTTTAATTCTAAATTGAAGATATAAAAACTAGTTACCTTTCTCTTGCCTCCTCCATATCTCTTTTTCTTATTTTACTACCTAATTCTTCTCTTCCAATCTCTTCATGTGTTAATTCACAAATTTATTTTATTTATTTATAATACTTTTTGTCAAATTCTAATTCTTATGCCCTCCTATTTGCATGAAAAATCCCTTTTGTTTTCATTCCATGCATGTCATATTTAACTCAAGTTCTAAATTTATTAATCTCGGTTAATTTCTTTTCTTTCACTAAAACCTATCAACTAAAATGCTAATTTTAGTAATAATAAAATTTATTTTCTAAATTTTCAAATAACTTTCATGTATAGTTATAAATTTAACAAAATAATCTTCACCAGGATAATTATGACATTAATTTATTTTTATTTGCTAGATAATCATATTTAAGACAATAATACTTTTATTAGAAATTAATAATTATTTTCTATATTTAATTTCAAAAACTAAGTCAATTAGGTTAAATAAATTAAATGCATACTAAAATTAATTTCTCATACACAAAGATAATCACAAGAAATAATTCACAATTATCCACCACCATTTATGCCTATCATTTAAAATCTATTATATGTGTGTATGGGGTCACTAGCATTTTTCACTGACATTTCACCCAACCTCTCCATCTAGCTGACCGTCTTCGATAATGCTTTCCGTTGTCAAGCTCTGAGTGTAGGACCTATCCTGCATCCACCTCAAAATTAATATATAGTTAGTCCAAGTCATCATAGACCAATGATTCAAAACTAATTATTATACATCCTCAATGTATAGAATTAAAAAAATATAACTTGTCATGCAATGTATATTATTCAACAATATCACTATCCTATACTAATATATGTCAAAATGCTCTAATAAAATCAATGGTACTTAGATAATGACTATATTAATCAATGACTAAAGGTTTGTTTAGCATAGGGTGAAATTGGGATATGACAAAGATGAAGATGGGATAAATGAGGCCAAACAAGCCATGGTATCCAAAAACTTATTAGCTGACTAAAGAGTGGCTTGGATAGCATAATGCTCAAAATTAGCTATTAATTGATTAGCTAGGTCTTATAATTCTTAAGTGTATCATTTTTACATTGATATATGCCCTTTATCTAATTCAACACTATCTAAGAATAACCATAGATATTAATTGTTTTAATACCTAAAGCTAAAATAATTTTGAGACCTATGATCAAAGCCTTATACTCTAACATATTATTAGTGTAGTAAAAAACAAGCTTAAAAGATAAAGGTATAGATGTCCCCCCAAGAGGGATTATGATAATTCCAACTCTCCCACCATGATCGCACTTAGATCCATTAATGAATAGAGTCATTTGATATTGTGGATCTTATTGAGATGTGGAAGCTATGGATTCATCTAGGAATTATAATTAATTGGTTTATTATTAGCATGAGGTACCTTAGCAAGTTAGTCACCAATGATCTAACCTTTAACCAATTTTTGGTGGATAAACTCAAGATCAAATTCTACCTAAATCATGAGCCATTTAGCCATTTACTGATTCTAATAAGGCTTTGAATGCATAAAATTTAGGGGATCGATGTTCATGAACACATAAGTTTTATGATTGAGAATATAATGGAGAAACTTAAAGGCTGGAAAGACTAGATCTAGGCATACCTTTTTATACGTGAATAGTGAATCTCATATTCAATAAGTGTGTAACTGATATAATAAACTACCTAACATTTATATTGCTCATCATGATGGGCAAGCATGGCTCTTAAGGCATGGTCCTAGTTGAAATATACAAGAAGCAAGGTTGCCCTTCCTCGGGAGGAATGAGGACTGGTGGTGAAATAAGATAGCCTTTAAGAGAATTTAAGACCTCCCAACATCCAAAGTCCCAATTAAAGTGGGTATCCTTATGAGATGATGGAATGGTTGACATGGATCAAATAGCTGGGAGATAAAATGATGAAAGGACTGTAATTCTCCTTGTAAACTATGGATTTGCTTAAGATTAGATGGGGTTGGCATTTCTATAATGGATTTGATCTTAGTGGGGTCAATTTTTATCCTTAAAATAAAGATGATAAAGCCTAAAATATTACCCATCAAAACCCCAAAAATGTATTTCTTAGAATTAAGATAGAAACAAAAATAGATTAGGCATGAAAAGATAATTTTAAGCACTGAAAGACAGTCTTTTGTAATTTTGACTTATCAAGGAGATCATCCACATAATATTCAATGATTTTATGGATTATATCATGGAAGATATAAGTCATGGCCATTTTATAGATGGCCCCAAAATTATTTAAGCTAAAATTCATCTCTTGATAGCATAAGGTCCCCTAGGGAGTAATAAATAAAGTTTTATGTTGATATTCTATTGCAATAAGGATCTAATTATATCTAGAGAACCCATCCATAAGTGACAACATTTATTGACTTGCTATTAAGTCCACTAATTGGTTAATATTAGGGATAGGGAAATCATCTTTAGAATAAGTGATATTAAGGTTTCAATAATCAATACAAAGGTGTAATCCTCCTCTAGACTTTGTGATAGGGATGCTATTACATACCCATTGAGGGTAATGAATCGACTAGATAAAGTTGACAGATAAGAGATGTTTCAACTCCTCTTTAACTAAGAGTGGAATGCAAGGGTGCATAGTTCAATGTTTTTGATTTATAGGCTTGACATCAAGTAATTTGATAATGTTATGCATGATAATATCAAGGTATATACTAATCATGTCACTATACAACCAAGTGAATGCTTTGCTATGATCTATTAAGAATGTAGTGAAATCTTGGTGTTCTTGAGGATATAAAGATTTGCTTACTTTAATAATTCATGGAGTCTCATGAGATACTATGTTAATGTCAATGGTATACTCATTTAATTGACTAGAGGTTTAAGATAGATGAAAACCATATATATGGGAGTTTTTAATGCTTAAATGAGTTAAGATCGACTCATCATCTTGGCACTGAAGAATAGGGATGGTGGAAAAATCCCACCCTATCATGTTTGGGTAGGAAAAAGGAATGGTTTTGACCTCTTAATTATGGAGATAGATGAGATGTTCTATAGTGATGACATTGACTAAAAAAAGTTTAGAGGAATGGATATAATGTTGTTTATCCTAGAAAGGGCATTGGATGGTGAGGAAGGCATGTCCTCTTCAAAAATAGGTAGAAGAGTACCTTCTAGGGTAGTTTTGGGATTTTTATTAAAATTGAGGCTATATTTTTCATGGAATTTCATAAAATATCCTAACATGACATGGTATGACACCTTTCTGTACTATTTTTTTCCAAAAGCCTTCTAAACACACCATTATAGGTCTATTTTTGTAAAGTGGGGTTTATCTAGGAATGAAAAGTTTGACGTGAATGGTTTAGAGTGGTAATGATTATAAGACATAAATAAGGATGATTGATTCCCCCGTAGACCAAATGAGTGCAGAAGAAAGGTGGACTAAAGGGAATGATCTCTCCTTGATTAGGATGATATGCATGTTGTTTATTCAGACACCCATATTCTTGGGGAGTGAGGAGAGTGCTAAGTGTCAGTAACTGCTACTCTCCAATTGATAGCTATTGAAACATGAAATCAATAAAAACCTTATCAGTAAATTTTGATGCAGAGATTGTCATATTATATGATGCTTCATTGTATGATGATGGGATAATGCTTTATAGTAAAGTTAAGATGTCATTTAGTTTAAAGGTAAGGTTTTAAGTTTTGAATGGATGGGGATTGATTATGACATTATGGATCTTACCCTCATTCAAATTTAATACATCAATGCAAGGTGGAGGGGATGTAATACATAATGCATATCCAAGGATATCCTAATGGGATGTTGTATTGAAACTCCCCTTCTATTACATAAAATAATTAGTGTAGAGTACATATGCCTACTTGGATTGGAAGGAAAACTATTCCTAATGTGGGGGATACATTATCATTCAATGCCCATAAAATAGATAGAAATTGGACTACAATAGCTTTAAGTAATTGTAATTACTTAAATGCATGAGAGGAGATAGTATTTATGTTTGCTCCATTATAATTCATTACTCATTTGGTTAAAGTCTGATCAATTTGGTTAGTGATAAATAGTGGAAAATCATGGTCATCAAGCTATAATGGTGATATTTCAGAATCATGGAATGTTATGGATGATATCTTTTGAAGTGATGTTATAAAAGATGATAAAGGTTGGAGTTAATTAGATTGTAACTTGATAGATTGTAAATTTTTTATCATAACCTCGCAATGATATAGAGAGTTTTGGACAAGTTCATATAAAGACATCTTGACCAAGAGCTAATGAAGCTACTTTAGGATGGATATTTGTGTCAATTCTAAAGCATTATTGTTTTGTTCTTTTCCTAAAATAAACATTTTAGGTTTCAGGTAGGAATTATTGGACTATATATGGTAGGAGCAAGAGGTTTTACAATAGTTATTTTGATTTTATCATGATTTTGGGTCATATGACCCTGGGTATGGGATTGCATAGCTATGTGAATTACAACTATCTAAAACAAAGTTGGGTTTATCATGTTTTTAGAATCATCTAAATCTAGAGGATTTAGGATGGGTTGACATTGACCTTTATCAAAGATTTTATATTCCTTTCAAGCTTGTTATAATATTGTTGGTAATATACTAGTCCATGAAGTAGATGTGACCCTAGCAGTTAAACTATGGACATAGTCATGAAAAAATTATTCCATTCAAAGATCATATTATTCTAATATGTTTTAGACCACAACTTTTAACATGTTACAACTTTTAGTATCATGTCTTTCTATTTGATGATACATACATTGTTTTTTTCTCGATACCACATTGGTTTATAATTATGGGGGTTAATAGGTTTTATGGGTGGTAGAGTGAAAAGGGAGGTTTGGAGATGTTGATTAAGGATCTTAGAGTAATATCCCTTCAATATATCTTGACTAGGTTTTTTGATCTTTCGAGGTATTGGTATGGAAGTTGCATTTGACATCAAACTAGTTATTTTAATATTCCCTACAATAGGTACTTTGTGTTTAGGATAAGATTTTACACCTAGGCCATATGGATAGTAGGAGTTTAAAGGGATATGTACTGGTATTATCATCGTGGTAATACCCCCTTGTGATGGTACATGTTTAATAGAAGAGGAATCTATAATAATGGCTTTTAGTGTTGCAAAATGATGAGGTCCCAATATAGATCCTATAGTTTGAATAGGTGCCAAAGGTGATTTTCTTTTTTGAATCTAATTAGGGGTAGTAGGGCTATCCTCTTTAGGGAGTTCAATACTTATGGGAAGATGTTACAAGTATTTTCCTTGTGATGCCTTGAATTTTTTGTTTTTAATACCTATATCCTTCTTATTTAATTTCTATAAGATTTAGCTCTTCTCAAGTTTTAAAGGGGAGCTGGTATTGGGTTTGTTTGAGGAAACATAATAGTCTACTCAAGGGGGACTAATATAAAGGGGATGGGTATGATACATTTAGGTGTTAAGGTGACATAAGCAATGGTATGCATATGTTTTGGGATGTTTAAACAAGTATTTGCTTTAATATTTCTCTCCTCCTTTGTTTTTAGTTGATTATATTAAATGATTCTAGATAATGTTTCCTCAAGAGGATCCTAAATATTGAGATCTAGAAAGTTTATGTGTGTTTTTGAGATAAATTCACTTAATTTAGATGGTTAAAAGGCATCTCCTATAAGGAGACTAGGAAAAAATCACTACCAACCTCTTTAGGTAGAAGTTGATCATGGATCTAACTAATCACATGGGTCTCATGTTTTGAGGTTGATCTTGAATTAGCCTATACAGAATTAGACATGGAAGCATGTTTAGGGAATAACTACCTAGTAATGTCTATAGATTGATTAGGGGGAAAATTAGGGTTATCTAATTATAAATCCCCCTAGTCAATAAGGTTTTGTACCAAACCCTTGAAATAGTGAGACCTATTGATGTCATGACCTATTACATGGTGGTAATTGAAAAAGTCATTTTACTTGAACCAACCAGGTTTAGGGCAGGAGTCATTAGGAGGTCTAACTAGAGTAAGTTTAATGATATATTCCTTTAATATCTTTTCTAAGATATAAGTGTAAGACTCTCCTATGGGTGTGTGTTGTCTTGAAGGAAAATGTGTTAATGATTTTTAGGATTGTGTTTGATAGGTAGAGGGTTTAGATTGGATTTTACTTTGTGGGGGTGCTGATTTTAAGACTAAAACATTAGTAGAGCCTTTGTTTTTTTCATTATTTTCCCTTTAGATGGACTAGGTTTGAATTTTTTATTGCATAACTTTAATTTCCCTTCTTTAAAAGCTCAAATTTCTATTTTATGGGTCATCCAAAAGGACTCATTAAAAGCTTTGAAGGATTGAACTTGTAATGTCGATGAGATATGTTTAGCACATGATCTCACAAATAATTCAATTAGTTTAGGTTTAGGGAGGGATAAGGTGAGTTGGTTTATAAGAGTCCTCCATCTAGCCATGAAATTATTGATAGAATGAATTATCTAATGGCATAGAGTTCAATGATGATTCATTTTATTATGATGTTGATGGAAAATTGATCTAAGAAGAATTAGGCTAGCTTCCCAAAAGACAATAGGGAATGTTGAGGGATTAAACTCTACCAGTCTAATGCTAGTCAAGCTAGAAACATGGGAAAGGTTCTAACAAGAAAACAATCATCGTGGTCTATAAGATAGCAAGCGTGTTTGAATGCTTAAATGTGTTGTTGAGGCTCCTCTTTATTTTGAAACTTCATAAATTTTTTAAGCTCCCATTATAAATGGTATGGTCTAATAGGGGTAGTTGGGTTAATGGGCTCACTGTAGATTTACTCATAAGTGAGAATATTTTTTTACCTATAGGTAGAGGCTTCCAGATTCACCATCTTAATCATAAGGATATTTGTAAGGTTTTGTTGGGTATTATATTGAGTAATACCCTACAAGACATTCTATCGTAAATGTTAATAGGGAGAAAATAGAGTGGAAAAGGGCTGTGGTAAAGGGTTACCAACTCAAGTGGTCACAATTAGTTGGAATACCACACATACTATAAGGCTTATAAGGGTATATAAGTGGACCCATGAGCTTGCAAGGGAGATATGTATTAGGTGGTCAATAGAATATACTAGTGAGGAGGTTAACTCACATGAGATTGTTACAAAGGATGAGTTTGGGGATTGAAAAATATGATAATTTGAATGGGTGGGAGGGTTATTGGGATTGATATCACTATGTTTGGAAGTGTCATGGTGAGAGGTGGAGTAAATGTAGTTTGAGGTGTAATGATATTTTGAGCTTGGGTACTATTTCTAGATAAATCACTAGATGTTACTAGAGGTGGATTGCTTAAAGGTTGAGTATTATTAGTATCAGAACCTTATGGGGGGGTATTGTTAAGGGAGGACATGATAGCTATAGTAAAAACTTCATTTTTCTCTAGAGGCATGCCAAAAACATTATAAAAAAATTGTGTACAGGGGGAAAGTGGAATGCAAATAGATCGAGTGCTAAGGTAATGGTTAAGAATGATTGGATTACTATCCAATATGGTGGAGAATTTAGATATCCCTAAGAATAAAACTTGGGAATACCCTCCCCCATAGACTTAGGGGAGGTAAGAAGACTCGAGTAGTTCTCCATGGACAAGGATGAATTTGGTGATTCAGTTTACTTTAGCAATTACTATCACATCAAAACCATGTAGAAATATAGATAAATTAAAAAAAATAAAACAAAAAGCACACAATAGTCTTTTTTGATTATCTCATTCTAGTGTAGAAAAAGCACATACGCTACAAAATGTGCCTAGAAAGATTTTTATTTATTAAGTAATTAAATTTAAAGTGTGATAAGAAAAAAGGTTAATGAGGGTTCTAAGAAATGACAATCTAGAGATGGTTTCAGGTTTGTTTAGGCTCAAAATACCTCTATACTAGAATCGATACATGGCTTGGTATTGGGGCCTACTCCCTCACTTTACACACTACAATTTAAGGGTGTTGTGTACTTCTCAATTATATACCTGATATCCATAGTTTATAGTTAATCAACTTCCTAAGTTAGTTCTCCCCTTGGTGGTGAAATCCAAGTAAGATAGCTAGGATGAAGGTTACGACTAGGTAATGAAATCCCACTGGGTTCCCTTATGTCAATATTTAATGAATTGATTGTGTAAGTGGTTTAATATGTGTGTGAAAATTAGTGATTTCTACGATAAATTTATCTACCTAAATTACTCTATGTGAATTGTCCAAGTAAGCAAGGAATGGATGTAATTATTTTTAAACCTTTAAAAGGAGATTTTGAAAAAAAATGGATTTTTCTTTTGAATAAAGACAAAAATTAAGAGAAAAACAAATGATTGAATAAATTCACAATGAATTATAATAAGAATAATGAGACCTAATGGGTCCTATCGAGTATGTCAGAATGTTATAGTAGTTTTTCATTTTTACTTTTAATTTAATTTTTTACTAAAAACATAAAGAAATGTAGGGTTTATGAAGAATACCTAGAGATATAAATATGGCTTCACACCACTTGAATCTAGTGAATGAGGGAACTTATTTTTGGCTTGGAAGAATAACCTACACATAAAGAATCAACTTAGATAAAATGGATTAATAGATAGTTAGGTGACATTCTAGGTTAAAAACTAGTCTCGATAAGTTATGAACTTCCTTAAGTGGATGTTAGCTCACTATTTTCAAAACTAAGTGGATAATTAAATACTAAAATTATAATATATAAAGATGTGATAAGATATGATAATATAGTGTTTGTGAATTAATATTCATTTAAACTATCAATGTAAGAAGAGTATTCATCCCAATAAGTTGTAACAACATTCACATCTTCTCGTATAACATCTAGTTAGTCATAAGTGGCTTCAACTGAGGAAGAGAAAACAATGGCACAATGTTCTAACTTGAAGGCTATATATCACTTTGATAAAAAAATTGTCAAGATACAATGGTTAAATCAATAATATTAATGACATTGTGTACAATTCTAGGTAGAGTCATCTAAATATTAAGGCCATGTTTAAAAAATTAGAAGATTAAATCAAAATGGATTCAGTACAAAGTTCTAGGATTAAAAGGATTGGGGTTTAAAAATAGAGTGCAGTGGATCCATATTGGTCCATTATAATTAGTGTTGATTCAAATGAATCAATGCTAATTCTATTCCAACTTCACCTAATTAAAAATATTAAGATACAGGGTGACATAGGATAATGACAAAAGGAAAACAGGGATGTCTGTTGTGTTCTAAGAGAAGAATAAGTAGAAATAAATGTAAATACTAATAGGAAATGAAATAACTAAAATAATACTTACCTTGAATCAAATTTTAGACAAAATGTATTTTCTCCCATGTGCAAGTGATCCTTCTGGTTCATGATGATGGATGTGGACTAGGTATAGCAAAATTTTGATAAAGTGGTGCTAATCATTATCTTCAATTTTTTGATAAAATCTAAGTAGAATTTCTATATTCAAAATCCATGGTTCCTGAACCAGAGGGTTGGCTATGTATAAATATTTCATCATCAATCAAGAGAATTAACACTGGTCATTGGAGAATAAAAAATGATTCACCCTTTTAGCACATCATTGTTTTCAACCACATTCATTTATTACACTGAGGGAAATTTTAGAATTATATGCACAAGGTTGTTAGGAATGGGTTTATACATGGGTAGGTTGCTTAAAGGGTTAGGATTTCATGGGTTGTAATTAGATTTATGTGGTTAGGGAGGTAAAATGGTAATTTGTAAAAACAAATTACTGGGTACCTAATGGTAAATAAGTTAGACTTTAGGATAAGTATATTTAGGAAAATATTATAATAATAATAATAATAATAATAATAATAATAATAATAATAATAATAATAGTAATAATAATAATAATATGAGCTTTACGACATCAAATAAATCGTATATGACATATGAAATTGTAGTGTCTACACTATGTGCTCAATAATTTCTATATTTATCAAGAAAAAATCAATCTCCCTTTTACATACATATTTATATTTTTAATGATATATCTTATGAAATCTATATTTACATATTTTTTTCTTCTTTAGATATTAAAATTTTAAAATACATTAAAAATATTGGTGAACTAATATTTGTCTTAAGTGGAACAAATCCTAGGTATTTATCCCTTAAGGTTTCATTTTTCCTTCGTAAGGTTTCAAATTTTTACAATAAGGTTTGATTTTAAAATTTGATTTATAATAATCCCTTCATTGGTGCTATTTATTTTAGGGTTTCTATAATTGATGTCAAATCCTGAAAAACCCTAGAGTTTCATGTTTTCCCTTATCCTATGAGTATACATTGTGTTTGTTGTCCTTGTGATTTTTACATTCATGTGCATCCACAAACCCATATTATGTCTCATCCTATTAGTTCCTTATTATCTACCCATGTTATGTCTTATAATTATACCAGTATGTGGAAAATTATGGGTGTAGATGATCATGATTATGTGCATAGTGATAGTATTTATGTAAATGAGGATCATGCTTATGTGAGTTAATTAAATGACTATGATGATTATGATTATGATGATATTAAGCATAAATGGTATTTGGAGATACCTAAATCTAGTTATAAGTAACTGAAAAATGTTAATTATTGGCATATCTTAAACCACTTGATGTACACCAAAATACATGAATCTTACTCACCATTTTGATAAATATTTATCTATGTGCAATATTGACCCCTTAGTTTACTGTCACTACTAATTAGATTCTCCAAGTCAATACTCAAACTTTTTATAACTTCTCTCATAATATTCCAGCCTCAAGACAACTATCCATGATTTTATAGGACATGTACACTCTAGGCAGATAAGTTTTCTATCTTGGACATGTACATCTAGTGTAGCCTCATTCTTGCATGGTTAAACTACTAGTTTTTTAGTTCAAGAGATTCACCTGGGTCTTCCCTCATGTTTCACAATGTTGGATAAATGAATTTGTTCAAAGGTTTCACTATATAAAAAATATATATCATTTTAAAGGGACATGACTTTTATTTGGCATCTATATTTAAAATTTTGCACACTAAGCAATTCTACCCAATTTTTTCCAAAATAAAAAATTGATCTCTAAGATTAGTCTCATTTAATTATGAATCATCTCAAATAAATTCAAGAATTGACATTGTTAAGTGTCAAATCCAAATTTTTAGCTATATACATATAGCCAAGGAGCACAACTACATAATCACTTTAGGTAGGAGAAATACGTATGGCTTGATTCTATCCTCTAAGTATCTAGATATGCAAGAAATAATCAATCATCAAAGGGAGTGACTGGGTTCAAATGATCCCATTACACTCCCTCTATTTTTTTAAGGTTTATAACTCTTATAAGTACACCTAGAGTTTTAAAGGTAAAAATTAAGAAAAATTATCTCTATGTGGCATCTATAAAATCAAAGTATCTTAGTGATCTCAAAAGACTTAGGCATAGGTAGCAGAACAGTCATAGAATTTTCATAGTCAGCTTGGTCAAGTCCATATCAATTGAAAATATTGACCTACGTTGTTATCTAGGGAGCATAGAACTGCCCAAGAATATTCATAAAACCTACCTCTAGATTTGAGTTGTCATAGTTTTGTCTTTTTATGTTTCTAATTATTAGATATCAGTTACAATCAGATAAAATTTTGAAAAGGTAAGTATCTTGTTATTAAATGCAATTAGTAGTTTTAGCATATGCCACTTTTCAATTTGAATTTGAATTTCAATCAATTCTACTTATAGGGCATATATTAAATTATAAATATATCTATGAATTTTTATACCTATTTGCATAACATTCATTTATTCAATCAAAAATTGGGTAAAATATATCGGTGAACTTGTACATTTTAAAGCATTTAATTTTTTATTTTCCCCACTAGGTTTTCATATTTTCCCAATTTTCCTTGTTCAAAAATATTTTCTTTTGATATTTTTCAATTTTTATTTCTATTTCTTTTCTTGTTTTCCTAGAACTATGTTCGATTAGTTTTAAAATATAAAGAAGTTGTCATTCTAGGTAATTTGGTCTTTATTTTTACATGAGTTGTGGTGGGAGGGGTACTATTATGATACTAAATTTATTAGACAAAAGTATATACAGACTTTAGTTTCCATGTATCTCATGGTATAGAGGGTTTTTACTTTTCATCCTTAGGATGCCTTTGGCTATTTATTTTTTCAGTGCACTAGTAAGTGATTAGTCTCAAGAAGTTACTTCCAATGTACCTTAAAGATGGGATAGTATGGTTATAGAATAGTACAATTATCCATAATTAATGCCTCGTTTGGCCTTGTTACTATTTTAAATTGGGATCAATATATATGAGAGCTAAAAATTAAACGGATCCTATCTAGTTGCACCTATAATACCCCTTTACAAATTCAAATTTCAAATCAAAATCAAGGTAATAATGAATGAAATTTTCTTTTTTATATTGATTCATCTCCGAGTGTCATCATCACATTTTATGTCACTTTCCAAGGTTTTATTTGGATTCATTATATATTAGCATGCATCAAAATCAAATACAATAAAAATGTTAAAATGAATAAAATGTAAAATCTCAATCCTTACTCAACTCACATTGCTGGAATAATGCTCCTAAGATAAAAGTACCATTAAGGAAAATATATGTAAAATCAAGTATGAATTGGAGAAAATACAAATTATACATTTGAAATGCTATAATGCATATTGTGCACCCTATTGATAGACTTATCATGATTGTTGAGACTGATATAGATAATATAGATCAATCAAATTAAATTAATGGCAAAGAATTCATGGAATATCTTAAAGCTAATCCACATAAAATGGATGAACTAATATGAATTATAAGAGATGAATAAAATAAATTGGTTTAATCTTATTCATTAGAAGAACAATTGGATCCCTCCCAAGTTAATACTTCCAAAATTTACAACACCTCTAGTTAAATATGTAACATAATCTCTACATATGGGAGCATCACAAAATTTACAACATATTAATATTCCTATTTATACACTGACATCATATACATCATATTTGATTACTACACATGGTCCATCACCAACCTTGCCTAATGCACATACCCTTACATGAATTATTATAGCCTACATGATAAGGTGTCAATATTAGGAAAAGGTGTCTCTAGATCTAGTCATTCAATGTATTCCCACGATTTACTTCAAAATATTTAGGACATGAAATAACATATTAGACATTTCTAGTAGGCACGGTAGCTCTTAAGCTGCCATTGTATGAAGGTAAATGTGATCCTAAATAACATCTTCAATAGTTTCATGTAACATGATTGGATTATGCATACAATGATAAATTTACAACCATGATATGTTCATAAAGCCTCAAATAATAAATTTTGTGATGGTTTTATGATCTTCCACTCCAATCAATTAAGACATTTAACATTTTCGTATATCATTTTCTAGTACACTTCTCTATCAACATTGATAAAAATTATCTTATATTCAAATTGTTAAACTCAAGTAAGGGTCCGATTAACCAATCAATGAATATGTTATTTGATTAAAATCTATGCTATCTAAGATGATTTATTCTATGGTAGATAATGAGTTAAAATATATCTTCACACAAAGTTTACTAGCATCACTCCATGAATCTGTCATGTTCACAAATTTCAAAAATTTCGATGAATTATTCCATAAAGTCAAGGAACTCAAAGTCAAGATAATAGATTTGAAAAAAAATCATGTATACACCAAATTCTTCATACACTTAAAATATTAAGATTAAAATAAAAGCAATCTATAAGGTCAAACACATGAGATCAAGACTAAAGCAAAAGTAATAGTCAATGTAGCATCACAATTGATTAATAAGATTCAATTGACTACTTAACCAAGGAAGAAATTTATAAGGTTACCATCACCTGTTCATGTCTTGTTATACAAATTAATTGCTTATAATCTCATATATATCCCTCCACCATTAGAGGTTGATATGACTGAACCTCAACATAATGGATTTTATGGTAACACATATTATGACTATCATAAATGTATCAAACATTCTACAAAGAAGTTTTATAGGGTAAGGAATAAGATAAAATATTGAATAAATGAAAATAATATTAGCTAATCACACCAAAAAAAGTGGCTAGACCACAAAAAATTGAAAATGCAAAGTTGAAAATATTCAATAATCCATTTCCAAATCATGGCATAGTAAAAAACACACATAATTTAGAGGTATAACATGCTTAATATACAAATCCTCTTAAGACATATGAAAATCTAATATATGTTATTATTAGTACATTTATAAGCACATCAACACCATGTCCTATGTCATATTTTATGAAAGTAAGATTTTTGAAGATGATTCAGATAAACATGCACTTTATTTGAGCTTATATATATAAAACCTATACATAGTTCATGATTAACAATGGGTGAAGTGAAAATTCATGTAAAATTATACTTATTCGCACTAAGTTATACATAAAAAGATCTAAATTATACGTCATTCAAATTCAAAGCATTCAATGGACATACACAAAATACTCTTGGGCATATAGTGCTACCTTTTTAGGCTCATTCAACAAAAATGGCTACTCCATTCTTAGTATTACCAAGCATAAGGATCTTTGATATGTTATTGGGATGCCGTTAGATATAGAAGCTCCACAAAGTGCCATCTAAAGTACATTTATGTCTCAAATATATACATTATAATCAAGTGGTTAAAATTTAAAGGATTCAATATGAGTACCCTCTATAGTCAATAGTATTTCATCCTCTTCCCCAACCATCGATGTAGTTAGTTATTGCATCTATTCAAGAGAATAATGTATATTTAGTTATAATAGATATTCAAGAGCATAATGCAAAGACATTTTTTACATCTATTCAAGAGCATCATACAGAGAAATGTCTTGAACCTATGTAGAACCTTTCTATGCACCTTCCTCAATAGAAAGCTTCACAACAAAGCATCATTCAATGTTTAAATAGATCTTCAAACCATTCAAGATGTTCCATATCAAACACATGTAGTGATATCTTATCCTAATATACAAGGGACTCCACCAAGTATTTCCCCTTCTAAAATTACACATCCTACATGGGATTATATAATTAGTTATGATGGCACTTACGTTACAACACCTGATTCTTTTTTAGATTCTGATTAATATACATGTAACACTTGTCATTCCCAAAAAGTTACCCTCCAAATCTATGATAGGTGAACTCACTATGGTCCTTTGATTGATAGAATTTTTCAGTTTATTTTTGCACACATCAAATATTTCAAAAATATTCAAAAGTTTTCTTATTTTTGGGAGTTTGGAGGAGAGAAATATATTGATTTGCCTTATACAACTAGTTGGTAGGGTCATGACCTGTAAATTTATAAAAATCCAACCATGGTGTATGATGTTGGATTCTAGAGTGTGTCGGGTTATTGTGTAAATGTTACCCACTGTTAGAACTAGTCACAATATGGTAGTATACATGGAGTTTAGTCTGATCAATCTTCTATCAAAGTCATAAGTGAGATTGTTTTTCTGAACAATTTGGACAATATTTCGAGTATAAAGCACTATGTTGTTGGTATTGACATGAGGCCCTCACTAACTTCTACAAAGAAATACCTTAAGAATGCAGACCCATAATTGCAGACTCCTTTGTATTTTCTACGTTTTTTGGAGAATTATACCAAAACAATTAACATGAATAGAAAAAAAAATTTAAGTTAAAAGCGATAAAAATTATACCAAAACAATCCACAATCAACTTCAAATCCATAACTCAAAAAATACTGAAAAAAAATTAAAAAATGACTAAAAAATGTGTTTTATTTGTAAACTGGTAAATACAATAATCTCATACATAAATAATATGGAACCAATATTTTAAAACTCTTAAATAAAAAATAGAACCATCTCATAACCCAATATCTTATTTCTAAAATACTACATGAATAAATTCTCAATACTAACTATTTCTCTCTCATCAAAATTTACAATCAAACGACCAAAAGCTTCCTCTCATAAAAAAACCTAAAAAAAATTCTATTTAGTGAAAGGTATGTTGAAGCTAAAATTTGTATATTCCCCAAGGCATAAGAGAAAGGCATAGTCTTAAATGACGTCATAGACCTTGCACAGGAAACCGAATCATCTGGGGTCACCTTTCCCATTTCTGGCATACTCGCACATTCTTAAAGCTGGTCGTTCACATGGTTGTGCGTTGAGTACCACTTAGCCGCCGCATGCCTGCATACTATTGCTTGTCCCGCCGCTGATTTGAAGGGTACGTAGTCCGTAGCGCTACCTACTCTGTACCGGTAACTTCATTATAAATGGCTCTCTGAATTATCAATCAGGACAACCAAACAAAATGTCTAAAGAGTACATTTTATTTGACAAAAACTCTTCTTCCGGGAGGATTGTATTCTTCCTTGAAAATGGTTTCTGTAATTCCCCGACCCTATGCGAGAACAAATTGTTTGAGTGTGAAGCAGATACCAGGACGCTGGAGAATGCCAAGTTATCAGGGGCTGTCTCAATGGAAAAGCTCTGTTGGGGTTCATCTTCCAAATCATCGTTGTCTGGTGAAGATAAATTGATGGCGGCAGAAGATAATGAGGAACTTGCAGATCTCCTCAATTTAGAGGATGGGTTTTCCAGCACAGTAGATTCTCCAACGCAGAGGTAGAGGGTTGGAGAAAGTTTGAGGAATCTGAGAGAGATGGTCGGTGGAGGAGAGTGGATGGATATAGCTCAAGTGTTTGAAGAAACCATTAGCTGTGTAGAGAGACTGCAGATGGAGATCTTCGCCAAATTCCAACACTTGTGAGGATTTTTACGTTGTTTTGTACTGCATTAGTTCTGTTACGAACCCTCTTTGAGCCTTGAAAAACTTTTAAGAATTTAATAGACACTATCTTTCCACTGTTTATCTCTTTGCCTTTGCCGTTTTTACTTTAAAAGTTTACATTATAGAGGTGCTTTTGTTTTAATGGGGTCCGGGCATTGTAACGAACCAATTTTTTGAGATTTCACATCCAACTTACCAGTCAACAAGGAATCTGTCAAACGTTTATAGTTTTAAGTTGTGAATGTTACGGTATGAGGAAAATCAACCATAAAAATGAAGGCTTACCATTAGAAGCTTGTCCCCCATCTATGGCATTCACCATTTATCAAATCAATGAATCTTCAGTAAAAGAAAAAAAATAAAATAAAGTGTTTTTAATATTAATTATGTTTGAGAATAAAAGATTTCACACAAACTTGTAGATATGGTGAATAGAGTATTATTCAAATTAGATATAGATAAAAATCAAGCTACAACATTAAATAATAGGTGTATTTAGGTTTAGTGGTTGCTATTTAACACCAATACAAATGTAAAAGTGTTAAATATGCAGTTGTTTTAATTGATTTTAGTTAAATTTAATATTGTTCAATGACAACATACATCAATTATCATTTAAAAAATCAATGATCAAACATAATTAAAATTGTTTATAATACACACCATATATCATATAAGTTTTATAATCTTTTGATTACAATCGATTACAATTATTTATAAATAATTTTAAAGAATTGGATGCATTTCAATTTATACAATTGATAGATTTAAATTGGTATTTTGTTTTTGGGGAAGAACAATTTTTTTTCAATTATTTACAACCATTAATTTTGTAAAATATTAATTTATTGTATAAATAATTATTACCTATTAATATATATTATAATTATAATATAATATATCATTAAATATAAATAATAATAATTTTTTTATTAGAAGTAATTAAAACACAATCTTAAATCAAAAAATAAAATAAAAATAAATAAATAAAATAAAAATAATCATCCATAACAAGTAGAAAGTATCAATCAAAAGAAGAAGAAGCTTGACTACATAAGTAACAAGAATTTAACCATACAAAATACATCTAGAATTCAGAGAGAGAAAAGAGCTAATGTCCAACAATAAGTAACAACCACTTTTCCAGGGCCAAGAATCTAAGAAACAACCAAGCACCTAGCTCAAAGCTCATGTATGGAATAAAACACATCTATCCTCATCCAACTTTATAAACACAAGTTTGTGATTCTTTAATAAGGATTCTTTTATTAGCAACCAGTGTATGACTATCACATTGTTTTGAACCATGGATTTCCCATATGTCATTGTTGTTCCATTTATGATTTTGGCTTCCCTTGCAATCACTTCAAGCTTATCATATTTATTTTTTCCCTATTTTTGATAATGGCTTTCCTTGCAATCACTTCAAGTTTATTGTATTCATTCTCTAGATAACAAGAAGGCAGGTAAAAGACAGCTTCCAACAATAACTTAATGCATAGTTTTTTAGCTAAAAAGGTTTGACCTTTACTAATTTTACACGAACTTTCGAGGACTACATGTCAATGATCCAACTTCTCTAGACCAATTGAGTGCAATAATGTCCCCAGGTCTTTATGTTCTTTGTGTAAGGAGAAAGTACCGGTCATAGATTAAAGATTGATCCACTTCAAGACATTTCTGACAATCGACTGATTGCCTAAGATGTAACATTAAAATTTTTATAAGTTTTAAAATATCATTGCTCTCAATCTCATCAATATTGAAAATCCTCATCCACATTGTCTTAAACCAAATCCATATTAAAGTATTTCTTATTTCTTTATTGATGTATTTTGTGAATTCACCAGCAATAGAGTCACTTGTTTTCTACCCTATTTTTAGTTTGACTTTCTAACACAAGTTTCATATGCTGCACACATGTAATGAAATGTTTCCCAATTGAGTGTGCTCGGTGATGACAAGAGAGCACTGAGTAACTCCCTTCCTAACACGTGAAATTAAAATATGAAAACACATGTATAAAAAAAAAGAATCGATACATTATTTACATTATATTTTATGAACTGTTCTTGAACACTCTGAACGGATGAAAAAAAAAATGTGACAATATTTATATACCAAACAAAAATGAACATCTAACAATATCCATAAAACAATGTCAAACATCAAAAAGACCTAGACAACAACAAACCATGTTTTGAAGCTCAATACGACCCAATCCAAAAACACCCCTAAACACACTCGAGAACATTTTTGATCATGACGGCATTCATTCTATTTCATAATTACAACCGTGCACTATTATGAGTAGAAATATTTAAGATCTTAATCAACTCTCGAGTAGAAATACTTTTGCGGGTGAAAGGGAGAGATCAATTCGAAGTATGAGTGACGTAAATTATTTTGAGTGTGAATGCAAAGAGATCTCATCAATAATAATTATCAAAATTTATGGAAGCAAAATCAAGGAGCGAGCCATGCATTGCGATGATTAAGGTTAATAATTATGAGACTGCCTTGGATATGGAAGTTTACCTTCCACCTTCGCCACCCAAAAATGTGACTTAGGAATGGGGAAAGATGTGGGAGGCATCTCAAAGAAGGATGGATTGTAAATCCTTGGGGAAGGGGGTTCCCTAGAAGGTAGTCATTTTGCCCATAAATCTCATAAGCCTAATTCTCCTATTTGGTGCAAAGTCAATTGCTTTATTTTCATTTTTTAGTATGGCCAAACTTAATCTAATCAAATTGCAGTGTCATTTGAGTTTTTTCATTAATTATGATGTTAAATTTTCCAAATTTTGATGTTGCCTTCTAAAATCACAATAATAATTAGTTGAGGGTCCTTTTTTTTTTTTGGTAATGATGGTTTTCCATTTTTTTATCAAGATAATTTGGATTCCTTCTAAAATATCTCTAACTTCTTTTAGAATAGATATCTAAAGAAAATATAAGGAACAATTAAATATCAAAATCTCAATAAAATGTTATCATAATCAATAAGTTTAAGATTGTTTTTAAAAATATCATCAAAATTGAATTTAAAGTATTGTCAAAGATTACACTAAAAAAAATAGATAAATTAGATTTAATATTTGACCCAACAACAAGTTCTTTATCAAAAAATTAATACTAATAATAATATTATTATAATATATATTAATATTTTAACATACTATATATTATATTAATATAATATATTAAAATATATTATATTAATATATTATTATAACATATGTGCATGTGTAATTGTTAAAATGGTATTTAATATGAGATAAATCAGGCCATCATAGTAGTTGGAGAGAGTATGTAAAGATTAGTAAGGATTCAAACTCAGGTTTATTAAACTACTCAAAATTAGCAATGCCTATGATCCTACCAACATCTTTACCTTTCCTCCATTCACCAAATAAAGAGAAATGAACACTATTTTAAAAAATACAATGGTTATTATTAGTGTTACTAAGAATGAGAATAGAAAAAGTTTGGAAATATTTGTATTCTTATTTATTTGCATATAATATCATGAATCGATTGATTATATTATGTACAAGGCATATTTCATTTACGAAGCATTTTGCATTTTTCATCTATTTAGTTTTAGAGTCATTTAATTAGGTTCTATGTAGTTAAAGAAATAAAAAAAACTTTTACTTTGTTTAGGCTTGTTCTTCATTTTTAAAGGAGTCATTAGATATATGATCCTTATTTGCCTATGATCCTACCAACATCTTTACCTTTCCTCCATTCACCAAATAAAGAGAAATGAACACTATTTTAAAAATACAATGGTTATTATTAGTGTTACTAAGAATGAGAATAAAAAAAGTTTAGAAATATTTGTATCCTTATTTATTTGCATATATTATCATGAATCAATTGATTAGATTATGCACAAGGCATATTTCATTTACGAAGCATTTTACATTTTTCATCTATTTGGTTTTAGAGTCATTTAATTAGGTTCTATGTAGTTAAAGAAATAAAAAAACTTTTACTTTGTTTAGGCTTGTTCTTCATTTTTAGAGGAGTCATTAGATATATGATCCTTATTTCCATTGAGATGACCAATGTTTAAATCATGTACTAGGTATCTAAAAAAATATAGATGGAATTTATATATTTCACTAACATATGTGACATGTCATTGAACTTTGTATGCATATCTACCCAGGGTTCTTTGAGTCCATCATCTGATATACCTTGTCATTGCCTCTCATCATCATTGCTCAACTCACCTTAAAATATTTCACTGCTTTCACATTTTGTAAAACCTTTCCCTTTCACACTACTACATCATTATTCAAGCTCACCGTAAAACAAAACTTCTCCTCCCTGCATGACTCATTACCCAACTTTATGAAGAAAGACACAACCTCATTTTAGTAAATAAGGTGAGATAAGCTTAGTGTCCATAGGTTTTAAGTGAGGTAAGAACATAAATTTATACTTTTTCACTTTACAAAACCCCATTTTGACAAAATAGAAAACTACATCCCTTTCAATATAAGTTGCACCTTTGAGGCAATTGCTAGTGTATACTATGACCCAATAAATTTTGAACACTAAAAATATTATTATTATGGCTGGAAATCAAGATTAATATACATGAAACATTCCATTCTAGAGTGTATAATGTATAATGACAACCCCTATCAAGAGTAAAAATATTGAAAATAATTGTTACGTGAGAGCTATTTAAGAAGATGAGAATACAAAAAAGTTGGAAAACTACTAATATAAAGAAAAATGGGGAAAAAATTAAAACTTGTCCCTCAAATTATAACCCATAAAGTAGTTGAGATAATAATGACAAGATGTGATGTCTTCTATATATAATTAAAATTATTTTATTTCTTTTCGTTCTTCCATGTTTTCTATTGATATAGTTGGCCTAATGGTGAACATGTGTTGGCCTAATAATGAACATGTATTCACAAAAGAAAGGTCACATGATTAAATTTTGTAGGAGTAAGGTATGCATGCCTCATATTTACAGTATAGTAAGGTGCCTCTTACACGTCGAGAGTAAAATATAGTCCCATATATATTTCAAAATTTCAAATGAAGGCCACTAGAAACCATTCAAATTTGACCATTGATTGGGGGGTTTAACTTGTTGTTGGACTGGCACATTCCTGATTAGGAAGGTGTCAATTTGGAACCCTTGAAGTTGTGTGGGACTTGGGAGAGGCACTCCCCTACTTCTGAAGGGATTTCAGTTGGTTTTTTCTCCTTTTTATTAGTAGAGGTTTATCAGTCCTTGGAGAAAGATTTAGCCCCATATTTTTTTTCTAAATACCCAATTAAAAATCACCTTCACCTATTTTTTTTCAAGCCCTTATCTTCATCTAGAAAATCAATATTTTTTTATAAGTGGCTAAGATTGGGGTTAGGCTGTATGTAGGATCTCTTTGCACACCTTCTATTGGTATATTCCACAAAAGATCTATTGGAATGCATGGCATTATTAATCCTGTTTGGTTTTATAGTCTACCAGATTTGTGTTTGGTATGGTTGGCCATTGATCTTAACTACAAGACCCAAGTTTTATTATGGTTTACAAGAACATCATTTGATTTCATTATAAACTCTCTATTAGTAAGGATTGATTTTTATAACAAATGGCATAAAGGGACTTCCATTTTATTATGTTTCTTATAATGGATTTATCCCTATTTAGGGTTCCCTATTTAATGCATTAATGGTGTTAAAAATGTAGTTGTTATACATGAAAGTAATATTTTTCTTGATTTAATCTAGTACCCTATATTATCATTAAATGAAACAATATTCACTGCAGTCTACAAATTTTTATATATATAATTTTAATTTATAAAATTGTAAAGAATATATATTACAATGAGTCAATGTGGTTTTATATATTTATAATTTACAGTGAGATTTAAGATTGGTAATTTACATTCAGATTGGCTTATATAAATTTATAATTCTAATTTATATGGTATATATTAATTTATACAATACAATCAAAATACATCAATGAGCGGGTTTTTCTATTTATATTACTAATTTGTAATGATAATTGAGATTACTAATTTACACTTAGATTGGTTTCATAAAAATGAATACACATACACACACAAGTCTAAAAATTATATTTTTGTGTGTGTTTGGGGGGGAGGTGGGGGCGGGGGGGGGGGGGGGGTGGGTAGAAACCATTAGCTGTGTAAAGAGACTGCAAATGGAGATCCTCACCAAATTCCAACACTTGTGAGGATTTTTGCATTATTGTGTATTACATTAGTTTTGTTACCAACCCTCTGCAGTTCTTGTAACACTTTAAGGTTTTCTACTTAATGGATGAATATAAGCACTATGTTTCCATTGTTTATCTCTTTGGCTTTGCCTTTCTTATTGGAAAAGTTTACATTATAGATGTGCTTTTATTTTAATGGGGCCTTGGCACTGTATCTAATCATTTTTTAGATTTGATGTCCAACATACTAGTCAACAAATAATTTGACAAAAGTTTATCTATTCTTAGTTTTAAGTTGTTAATGTTATGGTACGAAGAAAACTAACCATATAAAAGAAGGCTTAAGCTTACCATTACAAATTTACTCCGTCTATGGCATGCACCGTTTATCAAATCAATGAATCTCATATAAAATTGTAGATATGGTGAATGGAGTATTATTCAAATTAGATAGGGATAAAAATCATGCCACAACATTAAAAAAGGGTATATTTAGGTTAAGTGGTCATAATTTAACACTAATATAGATGTAAAAATGTTAAACGTGTAATCAGTTTAATTGATTTTAGTTGAATGTAATATTATTCAATGATAATGTGTATCAACTATCATTTAAACATTTAATGATCAAATATAATTAAGTGTGTTTTTAATAAATCATATATCATTCAAAAAATTTATTCTTTTAATTATAAGAGACTATAATTATTTATAAATAATTTTGAAAAATTGGCCATATCCTGTCTTACATAATTGATAGATTTAAATTGGTATTTGGTATTTTTAACTATTGTAAAAGAGTAAATGCTCAATATTTTTTACAACCATTAATTTTATGAAGTATTAATATATTTATTAAATAATTATATACTTTACTATGACATTATACTTTCTAAATTTATATGAATAAAATGAATGGATTAAAAAAATAGATTAAATTATAAATATTGTAAATAATCTAATTATTTGAAAGAAAAATATAATCATTATTATATTATATAATTTTTTAAATTATATTTTAAAATATACAAAGATAATAACATTTTTATATAATTTTAATTTAAAAATGATAAATCACCAAAGTCTTCACAACATATTTTTTAACAATATCAATAGTATTCCCACATAACAATTGGATAGCTCCTTTATGGTTTTCTATTTGCATTTCCAAATGGCCAAAGTAGAAAAAGTTAGGGTTAAGGAAAAAGGTATGTAATTATAGCCATTGAGGTTCAACGTATTTTCCATTTCCAAAGATTATTTGAGTGTATTAAAAACATAAAAGAAAAAATTCACTTAAATGTTCTCTTTTTCTTATTTATTAATTTGTGAAAGAGATCCCTAAAATCAAATGTGCAACAAAGTAATAATAATGTCGAGCATTGCTAACAAATAACATTATAATGTGGACTACAAATAGCCATGACTTAAAAGAGAATTGTCAAAAATGTTGAGGTCAAAGTTATATTGCACACAAGTGCTAGCAATGTTCATTAGGGAGATATTTGGAGTCCCTAAAATAGGTTTAAAACCTTAATGATGTGGTATATAAAAATCTGAAATTTCAGAAGCACATTAATTATCCAGACAATGAATGTTATAGGGAGATATTGATATAAGGTGATTTTGTAAAACTACTTGAAGTAATTTTTCACCATGTTATATCTATGTTATATTATTTTTTCAATGAAGAAGATGATATGTGGGTCATTAGGGAGTATATAGTTATATTGATAGAGGTTTGATATTACCACAACTTAATTATATATGATTATTTTACATTTTTGTATAGAAAAATTATGTTTATTTAGTGGAATATATATATATATATATATATATATATATATATATATATATATATATATATATATATATATTTCGGAGCTTCAATTAGATACCATTTTCTTATTATCGAAGGAACAATCGATTTGGGATATAAATGGAGGTTTCAGATCTTTATGAATAATTTTTTAATAATAATATTATTTTGACGAGATGTTATAATCCACAAATCACAATACTCTATAATCGTTGAGCCATATCATCTTTCAAAATCACTAGATCTACCATAAGACAATATGTTATATCCCACCAACAACAAGTCACTATAGCTATCCAACAATCCCTGATTACAAAATATGCCATAGCTATCAATGATCCACTAGCACACTCTATAGATAGTAGTACCACTACTAATGACCACATCTAGCTTCACATACCTCAACGTAAATTGAACCTTAATAGGCTTGAATACATCCAAGTGACCTTACCAACTCACCTCTACCTCAAACTCCAATTTATATCATATGCATCTTGTTATACACTACAAAACATGGCCAAATAAATTAATTTTTAAAATTTATAATAATCTTATAAGTCTAAACATAATTATTAAATTAAATGTAATCATTAAAAAAACACTAAGAAAAATATTACGATTGGAAAGAGTACACTTACTTTTAAAACTACTTTATTAAAATATTATTACACAATAAATTTCATGACATAGACAAATTTAATTTCAATGATATGTTTATAAATATTCTCAAACCATTACAATATGCTAATAAAACTAATGCAACATATTTTAGGGTATTGCCACATATTGAAAACCCCATTAAAAAAAATGGAAAAAGTATCAAATTACATTAAGAAATAAATTCACCCCACTAAATAAGAAAAGAAACAAAACGCCTTATGGTGATGAGCATAAAGAATCTAATAGTGAGTTTAAAACGTTTAGATACTTGTGATTCATGGATACATACTTTTAATGACATGTTGTACATAAATTAATGTGTGATATCACTTAATTTTTCAAAAAATACAAAATTATTCATGAAATATAAATTAAAAAAAATCTTTTACCTTTATTTTGGTTATATATATCATATTTATACATATATGTCAGTATATATATTTTTTATTTTATATTTTGAGTAGATGAGATGCAAGATAAACATATTAGAAATAGTCAATGGACACATAATATGGGATAGCAACATCTTCACACAAGAAAATTTTACATGGTGACATATTTCTAGCCTGCCATTTTTTATATAGAGATACTTTATATAAATCATGCATCTATCGATATAATTTATTTTTAAAATATGTGCATGGGTTATACATGTGGTTATTACATGATACTTATATCTCATACCTCGTTATAGATACTTTTACATACACACACATGCACACGTGCACATGTACACACACACATATTCACCTTGGTACCATGTCATCATGACTAAAATTTTGGTTAGGATTCACTGATAGACATAGTATTTTTAGAGGTGAATCACATACACATGGCATATATTTTTCCTTACTAATATTTATAACATAATCCCAAGTTTCCATGAGATTATTTTATACACCTAGTGTAAATAGAGCATTTATACGAACACATAATTATTTGCCCCTCTCAGTTAGATGAAGAATGGAGCATGGTAAAACTAAGAATTATAATATAAGGAAACATGTGTGAGGTATATTATTATGTATTTTGTACAAATTTTGTATGTATTTGGCCTTGTAAGCCTAATTGGGAAATAAAAAAATGTGAAGAATCTTTCCTTTTGTATCTTGAAAGGTTGTAATCTGAAGAGAAAACAGATTGTAAAAGACTATATATAATGCTTTGATGTAATAGAATATGGTTTTTATGTATTGACAGAGACTAATAGAATCATTTTTTTATATTTTTCCTAATATTATTATATATATAGTTAATGCACAATGATTACTCTATTTTAATTTATCATGTTCTCAAATGCTATGCCATTTGTGGTCTATATTTTGTTAATATCTAACTTATTTTTTCTCCTGAGGTGCATCTTTGTATATATTATATGGTATGTATTACTATAGTATCTTTTACACATTTTTGTTACCCTCTGATATACAAGCTATCCCTGTAATTAGCATGTTCTGGTGTATTTCCAAGAACTTCTGCTAATAATAATGCACTGAGTGTGGAACGTAGTTGCATGAAATATATTGAGATGTTTACCAGGGTGTAGAGATGTATAAAAATGATTAGATTAGAGAATACATAACTTTGTATAATAATAAGCATAGAGAGTTGGAAAACTATAGAGGGGATTATCCAAAAACACCTCTATGGAAAAATCTATGAAATTTTTGGATATGAGTTATCTAGATTGTTAGTTGCATGGCTAGATAGATTAGAATACTATTGATTTAGTCCAAGGAGAATATAATTTATAGTTTGGACTGAGTAAAAATTAGAAAAACTATACAACCTAGATACCAATTGGTTTTAAGTAGTAGATTATTGGATGATGACTATAATCAATGACTATATTATCAAGTTTACAGTATAAGGATACGTAAATTTTGAGGCTTTGCAAGATAGATTTATCCAAGCAATTAGAGGAAATTTTTTACATTGAATACATTTTTTGATAAAAATGTTGGTTGTGAAAAAGGCCATGGTGCCTACTCTAGCCAACATGGAGTAGTTGATTCAAGAACCATGGGGGTGCATGCAAGAGAAAGCAAATGATGAAGAGCTGAGTAAAATGAACTTAAACATAATCCTAGAAAATGGAAGGTGAAATGACTCTGAACAAGAATAAAATTATGAGATTAGAAAAGGAACTATGATAACAAAGAAGGTGAAATAAGACAAAATACCTAGAAGTAACTTTGAATAGGAATAGGAGTAGAGAGGAAATTGTTAGAGATGGAGAAATGTAAGAAAAATATTCTAGAGAAGAGAGGCTATTGAGATAAGATGTCAAGACTAATAAAAGAAAAAAGTTATATAGAATATAAGAAAAGACCCAAGAAGAAGATGCTGGAAGCAGTGATGCAGAGGTAGAAAAGTTAAATGTAGAGTTAGATCACAATAAAGGGAAGAGTTTTTAGCTTGAAATAGTAAGGAAATATATTGGGGAAGCATTAAAATTGAAGGCATTAAAATTGAAGACAATAATATTGAAAGTTCAATTTCAAACTTAGAAGTTATAAAATAAACATCATTCATTTCAAGGGTATGCATCCCGCAAGCCCACTTTATTTATTGAAGGTAGAAAAAGTATAGAGGTAGAAGTAAATTTAGGTTAGTTTGATTCCATTATTGACAAGCTTAGAAAGCTCAGATTAGAAACCAAGTAGGCATTAGAAAGAAATAATTTACAAGAAATAGGATTTATTTTTACTTCTAAAAAGATTAGTGCACAACAACCTATTATTGAATAAAATATTATGTAATAAACTAACATCATAACACAAAGTATGGAGTCACCACTAGTCCCAATTGTTAGTATTCAAACATCTGTAGTAAGAACTACCAGCCTACTAGCTATGGCACTTAATGTAGGTATGTTTGTGACTTTAATGCCTTATGATGGGTCTATTGACCTTGAACAATACTTGTTAACCTATGAAATGAAATATATTATAAAAGAGGTAACATCAAATGATGTGAAGAAGTGCAAACTCGTATAGAATTTTGAAGGATGTGCCTTAGAGTTCATTTGAAAAAGAAAGTTAAATGCATTCATTCAATCTCACACAAGTTAAAGAATTTATAGTATCATAATTTAAGGTAAAAAATGTTCCAATCATGTTATTAAAGACCTAGAGTAAATTTGACAAAAATATGAAGAAATGGATGGAGAATATGATCGCAAGTTTTTTGATCTGATGAAAAAAATCAATTTTATTTTAGAATACAAGGATAAGGTTGTTTGGTTTGTAGAGGGCCTAAAATTAGGAATAAGGTTTGTTATTTACCAATCTTAATACTCCACCAAGGATGATGCTTAGTTTTTTTCCATATGGGTAGAATAGATATAAGATTACATGGATCTTCCATCAATGGGATCAAAATTAGAAGCTAAGTTAGATGTTTTTATGAGTAAAATGAATGAAAAAGATAAGCCTAAGTTAGGCTTATTGTGTATGGAATGTGGCTAGAAGGGACATCATACAAATGAATATCCAATAATTAAAATGATTTTTTGTGAAATTCACAGGGTAGTTAGACATCCTATGTCTAATGCCATTTTCTCTAGTAATATATCCAAAAGTCACACATCACGTATTATAATTTTTAAAAATCTACTAATGATTATGATACAAGTTTTCAAGCTTTACAAGAATTAAGAATATATATAATTAACATCTTTGCAGTTGTGGCTCAATAAATACCAAATGCAAAGCAAGTGACTCCAACAGCAGATGTGGAGATGATAAATGTGACTTAAGGTAATCGAGGATGGTTGCCTTTGTCACCTCAATATCATATGTCTTCATCACCATAATACCAGTGATAGGGCCTATCAAGTTGGAATAATACATCATCTCCCTCATACCAATATTCTAATTAGTATATGCAACCCTGGAATAATGTTAATCTTTAGCAACAATAGGCAAACTAGACTCCAAATTCTCATTGGCACCAATATGGAGGATATGATATGTAGAAAAATCAATAAGTAAGATATAATAGACAAAAATCACGAGGGGATATCAAAATAATAGAGGAGGCTATAGAAGGGGATATAGAAGTAGATATCATGATAAATATCAATGAGGTTACAATAATGATTATTAGTAATATCAACCCTTATGCAATGTTATATATGTAGTGCATATAGTCATTATGAGAGAAAATACCCCACCAACCCTCAGAGACAAGTTTATTATGTATACTTTAGGTCCAAAGTTTACATCAAATAGAAGACTACCCAATTTTGGAGAAACAAAGAATAGAGAAGCTAATAAAAATGTAAATATGATTAATGTACAACCAAAGGAAAATGTAGTTACAAGAGATATCATGATACAACAAAGAGTTGAACAAGGATCACCTCTTTTATAAATGCCTTGGGATCATGGCATTAGAAGTTCAGCCAAATAAGTTTTTGAGGATGATAACACAACTATTGATGCTAAAATGTATGGGTGAATTGTTAGGATAATGAGGCAAGAGGGTGTTGTCATTATTTTAACAGCTATGTGGAAACTACTCAATACACTACATAATGATCATCTATCTTATAACATCACTAATCTCCTACATAATCTTCTAGAGTGTGCAGAGTGAGGACAAAAAAGGGCTAATAAATTAGTTTGGTATGTCAATACCAAGAAGCCTTACGATGTGGATTCACAAATGGATATTGAGTTGGTTGGGTATGAAATTTCAAATGAAGTGTTTGATTTTAGAGACATAGTCAATATGATTCCCTGATCAACTTGAGAACCTATCAGATGATCAACTCTGAGCTATAGTCTGGTAACATTGAGTTTCGAAGATTAAGGTAGAGTCAAACCCATTTACATGTTAGATGATGTTGAAATTAAAGTGGTTGAGCTCAGTTTGCATAAAGACTTTGAGGTCATTAATATGAAGATATTAGAGATGCATTAACCTATCTTAATTGGTAAGAAATGGGCCTATGATGGCCAAATGACCATAAATATTATGTGTAACTAGTCGAAAGTGTATCATAAACATAAAATAGTGGTCATACCCCTAAACAAGCCTGACCAAAATCCATATATCAGACTCTCCTTATACTTATGAGGATAATAGTTGGTTTAAAGTAGGTACAAATGAAAGGCAAAATGAGATGCAATATGTAGAGTTTTATTATTATAAACTAGGTACTACACAATAAGAATAATGACTACTATTCAAAACTATTATAACAAAGTCTCTAAATAGGCAAGTTCATATCAAATAATGTTTTTTTCCTTTAATGCACTCATCGACAAGATATAAAGTAGAAATCATATATAATAATAGTGAAACTATGATGGAATATATTGAATTGACCCAAAAATATATTCTACCCTAGTATTTTACATCATCCATAAGTGGTGACTCTGACACGCACATCTTGAATTGGTCTAATAGAGATCATGAGATGTGACATTAATGCGTGGTGTTAACTGTAGAATGCTAGAAACATTAATATTTTTGCGACAAAGGATCTCAATCCATTTATATTAAGGATTGATCACAACTTATTGGATGTGGATCAATGATTAAGTACACTCATCTATACACTAAAAGTAACTTCTTCGACATGGTGGGAAATACACAAAAATTCAAAAATGCAGTGGGATGAAGCATGTGAAGTTTTGCATGTAAGGTTTTAGCTACCAACTAGTTTTAAATCAGAATGGCCTTTATTTCAAGAAGGTCAATGCCCATAATTTCACATCCATTAATTTTTGGATATATGGACCACAAAAGGAGTAGAACTATGATATTGGGTGCACATATTTAGCCACATACTAGTACCTCTATCAACATCTTGGTATACACCAAGAACATATAAGGGAAACTAAAATTGGGTTCAACCTTATCAATATTTCATTCAAACTTTTGTGTTTGAAGATGATAATCCACCAGTACTTAATGTCTTCAATAAAATTAAAAAAATTGTATGTCATGGATGAGTAGAAGATTTAGCAACTATAGCTAAATCATCCACACATCAATAAGATGTCTAGGACTTGGATCTCCCACTATGAAATTAAAAAGTGAACCAAAAAGAAAAAACTCTTGTTCATCCATGTAATATAATAATCAGTGATTTGACAAAATCAAGTGATAGTGACAGTGATGGAGATATTGATATATAAGGTTTATTTAAGCCACAACAATAAGATGAATCAAAACCAATGAAAAGTGAAGATCAAGTGGAAGACTAAATTTTTTATAACATCAACATTACATAATGTGATGGTAAGAACATTCTGTAAGATACTTTTCCAAGTTGATTAGGCAAGATTTATCAGGAAGATTTATGGAAAATTAAAGGAAATATTGGTAAAAAATTGGCCCCTAAACTTGTAATATTTGGAGATTATAGGGTATAAGAGCAAATATCTAAGGCCTAAAACTACTAAGAGATTATCAAGATGTATTTACAAGCAAATTCTTATAGGTAAAATGTGTAGATCCTTATTTAGGATAAATTCACATAGAACTAAAAGAGTGTGCATGTCTTATCAAAAAATAACCATAAATGGTCAATCCTAATATGAAGATCAAATTAAAGTCCAAACTTGATTGAGTTTAAGAAGTTTGAATCATTTATATAGTTTAAAAGGTAGATTGGTGAGTCCCATGGTTGTTCAACCTAAGAAAATAGGATAAATTTGGGTGTGTGGGGACTACCCTGCACTTAATGAGGTCTATTTTAATGATCCATTTCAAATTGTTTTTACAGATCAAGTCATTAAATCTATGGTTTTACATGAAATATATTCATTTATAAATGATTTCAATAGATATTATCATATTTTGATAGCCAATGAGGATCAGGATCAGAACACTTTCACGATTGAATGGGTATTGTTCACATATAAGGTAATGCCATTTAGTTTTAAAAATGCACCTAATTTTTTTTTATAGCTATGGTAAATGCATTCAAATATTTCATTCATGATTTCCTAGAAGTCTATCGAGATGATTGGTTTATATTCTCTCTATTTAAAGAACTCTTGTCAAAACTAAGATTGATGTTAAAATGATGTCAGACTTTGTGCATCACTTTAAATTTAAATAAGTGCCTATTATTTACACTTTTCAGTGTCTTTTTGGGCCATGTTATATGTAATGATAGTATTTTAGTCGATCTAGATAAAATTCTTATTATAGTAAGAATTCCACCTCCTACTAACTCAATTGAAGTGCACACCTTCTTTGGCCATACGAGATATTATTTGAAGTTTATAAAAGGGTATGTAACTATATTTCCATCCATGGAGAAATTACTACACAAGGATACACAATTTGAGTGAAAATAAAAATGTCGAACAACATTCATCGAGTTAAAGTAAAGGTTGGTAATAACATTGATCTTACTATTTCATAAATAGAAGAAGCCATTCCACAAACACATGGATATTTTAGGTACCACATTATGAGTTATCTTAACATAGCGAGGTGAAGGTGGGTTAAACCACTTGATAGATTTTTCTAGCTAGAAAATATCAACTACAAAAAATAATTACATGACTACAAAGAGAGAAACATAATCCATGGTGTTTACATTAAAAAAGTCATGGCATTACTTATTAGCTACTCCCATTGAGTTCTTCAAGATCACTAGACATTGTGATATCCAGTTAATAAGCCAATGTTGGGGGGACACATACCAAGGTGGTCAATTATCTTTCAAGAAATTCAATTTTGGATTAATGTTAAGCTAAGCTGAGAGAATGTCGGGCTAGATCACCTCATCAGACTTCACAATGGGGATGAACTAAGGGAACTTGAAGATGAATCCATTGATGCACATTTATTTAAATTTTTTGTAGTTCCTTATAACATGGAGGAGATTGTAAATTTTTTGGAATAACAAAATTTTCCTATGCACTACACTGAGTGCGATAAGAAGTAAATGGTTATCTGAGCCATACCATATAGCCTTATTAATGGATTCTTGTAAAATCATGGTAAAGATGATGTATTGTGCAGGGTATATCTAGAGTACAAACCGCCATAACCTATTTAAGAGGATCATCAAATAATTTAAGGATGTCATTTTGTAGGAGAAGCTATTGCAAAGAAAATATTACAGAGTGGTCTTTCATGGCCTATTTCATTTCGGGATGTGCACAAAGTTTATAAACACTATGATGTCTTTCAATAAATGTGTAAACCAAACCAACTTGATGAAATTCCTTTGATTCCCATGCTTTTAGAAAAACCTTTTGAAAAATGGTGAATTGACTTTGTTGGACCTATATCTCCTCCAAGTAAGTGTAATCACACTTGATATATTATTGTTATGATAGATTATTTCTCTAAATGGGTTGAAGTTGTTTCCAGTCCAAGCTATGGTGCTAAAGATGCTACCAAATTTTTATATAAGAAAATTATCACAAGGTTTAGATATCTAGTTAAGATGGTAAGTGATAGAGCCACATATTTCATTAATCTAGTACTATCAAGACTCTCATTGAATATTTCATGATATTGCACCACAAAATCAAGTCTTACCATCCGTAGGTAGATGGATAAGTAGAATTATACAATAAAGTATTGGGGAAAATGTTAATGAAAATTTGTAATGTACAAAGGTATGATTGGGAAGGCCAAATTCTTGTGACTCTATGGGCCTATATAACACATTACAAGAGAACTATAGGGTTCACTCCATTTCGATTGGAATATGTTCTTGAGGTAGTAATTCTTATGAAGTACATTATTCCTAGTCTACGCATTATAATGGCTATGAGATTAGGAGATAAGGATTCATTAAAAGCATGGTTTATGGATTTCATAAATAAGGAATAAAATAGACAAAGGGCACAATGGATACAATTTATTAACAAACATTTTTAGAAAACATGGCATGATCAAAACTTGTGATCTAAGTATTTTGACCCAGAGTAAGCAATATTGCTTTATGAGAGTAGATTTAAATCATTCCCAAAAAATCTACGCATTATATGAAAAAGTCCTTACATCATTCATGAAGTATCACCATAGGGTACCATATTTTCAAAACATTTGTAGGGAACCATCCTACCAGGATGCATAAATGGATGCAAGCTTAAGCCATATCATCTTTAATCTCTATTGTTAAGCTAAAAATTTTAGTGGTTGTTGAGCAACACCATGTAGTTAGGATTTTATTTAATTTTATTTGTTTATATTTTATTTTTGTATGTTAGAATCTGTAGATAACATGTTCATTGTAATGTAACACATCACAACCACCAAGAAGCGGTTATCATCACAGGGTGGGATCACATTCTAGGGACATTCATCAAAGATATCTAGCCATAACTACATCATCTATCTTAATTAATTTCAAGAATGTGATGAAAATATATATATGATTAATGGAAGGCCAATGGTCAGGTTATACCATTAATGATGTAGCATTTCAAAAAGATTGCATCTTTTTTGAAACAGATTTAGTAGTAAATGGACAAGTGGATTTGTAAGTAAAATTGATTAGATGAAAGGAAAACTAATCACATGGAATAACTACCTAAGAATCAAATTAAATATTATAATCACTAAACATACCTATCAAAGTAACTTAAATAAAATAATATTAATTTAAAAATTAAAATTCATGCATAAGTAGTCAATTCACTTAAAGGACATGGGGACATGAAATTGGGTGTTAATAGCTATATAAGAGTAGGGTATGTAAAACACTGAAACATTAAAAACATCAAATAATAAGAGGTTAATTAATTTTTTTTAAAAATACCTAAGAGTGAATATATTTAGAACAAGAGCACAATGAAGCATAATAATCATTCATTCCAGACCATTGATCAAACCATGGAGAGAAGGCAGTTATTGATTATTATATTAAATGGAAAAAATGGGGATTGGGATAAGTCTTCAAAAAAGAAATATAATGATACAAATCCATTTGATAGATAGATGTATTAAAAATTACTCTTTTTGTCTAGAATATTCAAAGAGCAGCATAGGAAAGAAGCCTCAAACTTCAACATCCACTATGAGGCTTCAACACTAAAATATTACTTAAGCTACCTACATTTGGGAAGTCATATTAGGTTATGATCACTTTGCTTATCTAATACAATCAAAGGGTTATCCTTTTAGTTCAAGATGTTATAATTTGTATTATTATGCACACCAAGGCATGAACAACCGACCTTTCTAATCATGATAAATATCTCCTACCTTAAATAAATCTATAACACCACTAATCCATTTAGATATTAGGTAAAAATATACTACAAGGGTGGGGTGATGAACATGAATTGAATCAATTGATGAGGACTCAATGCACATCATTGTACAATGCATCAAAAAAATATTTTGCTAAATCACCAAGCAAGTAAATGATATGATAAGAGTCATAATTGATATTCCCTATCACATGACAAAGCTATGAGAGGAATTTAATTGGCCTAAAATTTTGGCATCCAAACTCACCATGAATATATAAAAGGTCCTTGTGGGAAGCACACAAACATTTTTGTATCAATTTTTGGTTCTTTTATTGTGTTTCACACTGGAAATCTCCATTGGGGTCAGTTAATATAAATATAGATTTTTGTATTGGTAATTCCTTTGAAAATATCGCATAGACCAAATAGGGTAGTATTATGAATAATTAGGGTGATTTAACATATAGTGGTTTAAAGTCCTTGCATTGATTTGAACACACACGAATATCCCATAAGATGTAATGTAATATTTGGGATAACATGATTTAATAACCAAATTGCATAACATAATTCAAATCAAAGTTTATGAGTTGGTTATTCCCATTGTGACCCTAATGGTTTTTTTAATTTCAATGGCTGAAGTAAAAGGTAAAGTATACAAGAAAAAATATTTAGATGTGAGGTCAGTTCCATCATTGTGAGCCATTATTCTAGAGGCACAAGAAGCAGAAGTAGAGAAATCACCCCCTCAATAACCAACACAATCGCTTGCTCAACAAGCACAACCAACATAGATGTAATATCTACCAAAATAATATAAAGGTAAGAGGAAATCACCTACGTACAGAGCCTCACCACCTCTACTAAAGAAAATAACATGTCAAACAAAGTCCTGGCTCAAGAATCCCATGGTTCCAAGGATAGCTACTGAGTGCAGTTTACCTAAGTTTAGGGTAGAAGAATAAGAAATGCTATAATTAATGTTGGAAGATATCAGAAAAGAGGTGTAAAAGAAAGGGGAAGATAAGGATCTTATCTTTTGGAAATTAGTGTGCACTTTCCAAGTGTGAAATCATGTAAAAAAGGAGCTATGGGTTGATATTACTTAACCACCTCCTATTTCTATTTATACTAGAGGATATAAAGTAGTTCAACATGAGTTGGAGGCTGAGATATTATAATAGAGTCAGTTACATGATCATTAGATATGAAGATAGAGGATTTACTTGAATAAGGAATTCCAAACTTATTCTGGTGACCACACACACATCCTTTTACTAAACCATCACAAACTATGCATGAAAGAATGGTGTCTTTTGATGAACATACAAAAGAAAGTGTTACGTAATAGTTTAAAGTAGAGAAAAAATAGCCCTAGCCCTAGGTTTCAAAGAAGCAAAATTGGACTGTCATGCCCCCAAAAAAGCCAATAAAAGTAAATTGGTATGCAAAGGTTAGCTAGGTAAAACACCATCACCCAAGCATATTGAATTAGATATCAAGCTCGTAAAAGGTGATGAGGAACCCATGGATAAAACTTCTCTAAAAATAGTAGATGAAAAACAAAATGCATAGGACACATCATACCCTGAAGAGGTGAAGGAGGAAGAAAGGAGTAAGAAAAAATAACAACAAGCAGAACCAACAATGACACATGAGGAAAAACAAGAGGCTATGTAGTATCAACAACATAAGTAGAAAGACATAAGAATTAAAATTCAAAATAAGGTTGAGGAAGTACAAGATGTGTATAAGTAAGCTAAATAAGTTGAAGCTATAAGGCAAACAATTGAGGAAGTAGAAGTTGTGCACAAGAAGGATGAAGAATTAGAGGTAAATAATAAAGAATAGGAGGAATCCCAATGATATACAAGAGGCATAAGATGTGAAATAAAAATAGAAGGAAGAAGGAGCTTAAGCCAAGGCCACTAAAGAATAGATTAGATATTCAACATAAACACAAGAAATGCAAGATAAAGCTAAGGCTGAAGTACAAGACAAACCTAAGATTTAGGTAGTTTCTAAAGCCAAAGCTCAAGATGATGCTAAGGTTAAGTTTGAGTAATAAGCTAAAGTGAAAGCTAAAGTTGATGCTATGGACAAAACTGAAGCAAAAACCTAGGCCAAGGAGCATAAAGACACAAAATAATAGGTAGCAGGAAAAAGTGTAGCTCACACAAAGGCCACAGAAGAAAAATAATAGGTCTCTAGCCAATGACTATGGGATGTCTGTACTACATCAATGCAAAAAACTACTTTCTTAATTCCATTGGCTCAATTCACACCTATTCCTATGACACCAATGACCACATCCATGGCAAACGATACCACTATGATGGAAACATCATTGGATGTGACCCAACTACCATTATCAAAAAATATCAAAGGAATAGTGACCTTTCAAGAATAAATTACATAAAAGGCCTTGGATTTAGAACAAAAAGTCATGAGGCTATGTGAAAAAAAGCTAAAGTAGAATAATAATTGGCACATGCATGGAAATTGATAAATAATGCTTGTCTAACCTTAGCTATGTAAGTAGTAGGTCATCAAGTCATGTTAGATGATAAGAAATTCACTATTTTATTGATATAACTTACAAAGAATTGGGAAGCTTCACATAAAGTATTCATATTAGGTACATAAGGGTAAGATCTTAGGACTAAATCAGAACTCATATACAAACTCATTGATGAATATGAATAGATCCTAGACACCACTGCGAGGTGGACCAAATAGATATCCCAAGATATGTTGAATTGGAGATAACATCTTAATCAATCTTAGACTACTAAGAAAAATGAATTTTTCACTACTGATAAAGCCAAATCCATATTGGAAGATCAAAAAATTAATGTAAAAAAGATGAGCAACACACTCAGATAGCTATTGGATTCTAGGGATGCTACCATACAAAAGCTGTATGGCATAATGAAACAATGTGCAAAATGTTTTTAGCCATCCAAACCCAAAAGACAATAAATAGATTGGATGAGCTTGTATTGGATATTCAACTCAATTTATCTAATGCCAAGGCATTGCTCATAATTTTAGGTGATGATGATCTGCAAAATATGATGGTGATCTAGGTACCATTGCACATTCTACTTGCCATGGTATGCGAAGTACTCATAGATTAGAAAACACTCATGCAATATTTATCTTAAGTTGATCTAGTTATTTAATAGATAATAGATGAACTCTAATTCATTCCTCTACAACAACTCTAATAAATCATATAGGAGATGTTTGACATAAAGGTATAATCTCCACAACTTCCTTTGATAGTGGGTATATCAGAAGCCAGTGGGTCAGTAGCTAGCTAAACACTACAACCTCTGTAGCCACTCAATCAAACACTTCCTTAGCTTTATCATAAAGTTTTTCACACTTCCTTTTTGAAACTTCATGCATATTATGGTTTTATTTAATATATTCTAAACACTAGGAGTGGGTCCAAAATGGTTCAAAACATGTAAATGATGGCCACTAGGTTATGCTATCCTATTGAAACCTCGAAAGGGTGGTAGGCTAGAATGCTACTTAGTTGAAAATCTAAAAGGGAAACTAATTAGTATGCAAAGGTTGAAAAATAATAAACAAAACCTAGAGTGATAACTATCAATTTTGTTTAAGTGGATTATCTTTTTAGCTCAGTTTAGACAAGATTATGACTTTATCTCAGGATGAGAAAACTATTTAAGTCTGGGAAAGTGTTGGATGGATAATGGAGCATGGTAAAACCTCTAAGTGTAATATAAGGACAAATGTGTAAAGTATATGATTTTATCTTTTGTATTTATTTGACATTGTAAGCCTAATCAAGTAATACAAGAATTTGTAGAGTCTTTCCTTTCACATCTTGAAAGGCTGGAATGTGAAGAGACAACAAATTGTAAAAGACTATATATAACACTTTGTTGTAATATAATATGGTTTTGATGTATTTATATATATTAATATAATCATTTTTTATGGTTTTCATAATCTTGTTTTATGTATATAGTTAATGCATAGTGAGTACTCTGATATAATTTAATCTATTATCAAAAGTTATGCCATTTTTTTTACATCTTCTATTAGCATCTGAGATGTTATTTCTCTTTAGATGCATCTTTGTATATCAGATATAGTATGTATTGATATAGTCTCTTCTATGCCTTTTTCTGACACTCCACTGCACAATTTATCCTTGTAATTAGCATGTTCTAGAGTGTTTATAAGAACCTCTGCTAACATTCTCACCTTTGATCTTTTCATATATATACTATAACCTTAGGGGCATCAATATATTTTTTTCACATGGTATTACATTGAACATCACATGAATATACATTTATGCACATATTCATTCCCATAACATGCATGTATCCCAATACCTATAAATTTTTTTAATCCTTTATCACTTTTTTGAGCTACTTTACTTATGTGTCTAGAATCACTACACTAATGGGAATCTACATCCTACACATCATGTTCATATTAGTACATTATGGTTATCATACTTCATATATACATTATTATACCTTATATACTGGTGTACATGACTTATACATTGCCAAGATGGGCATTATACCTACTTGGTTCTTATCCCTTATCCATTTGACATATCCTCTGTAGAAAAGGATATTCTCACCATTATTATATTTGCTTCATCTTTGAGCTCCATTTATCATAACCATGTATATATTTTACTACTGAGGCATACTACCCACTTTCACCTCTCCATAAGCCATATATTAACATATATTTTCCATACATGTCTATCATGCTTAACTTACTCCTTCATATAGATTTGATATTATATTTAATAATATACTAAAACACATAGTATTACCATGCGATACATCTATATCTACATCTTATTATCTTGAGAATTTATCTATACTTGGGCAAGTTGTTTTCTTTCTCAATATCATCATCATTGAAGGATACATCCACCTATGGATATTATCATCCCCTTATTATATTACATGATTCTCACATGGACATGTCCATATCTCATACTATATCTATTGTGGGGCATGTTGTTTCCCCATTCATCTCATCATTATTATTGAGGATGCATCACATACATTATGCCATGCATGAGGACACTTTAATATGACATTTATAATCCATAGAGTAGTGTATTTTGCATTGAGACTTACATCATGTTATAATTCCTATGTCATATGACATTTATCCTCACTAAAGTTGTGTAGATACAAAAAATTAGTATGATTTTTTTTGTACAATGTTTTTCATTTGTCATGGCATATATGGAGTATCAATTACAAACATAGCACTTATTGGTGCATTCGTATTTGTTTTTTACCTATCTTGTATAATTAATTTGATTGCATGATATTTTGTTTGTTCTTTCTTGATGTCCCCTAAGTTTATCATAGGGATCACTGGTCCTTTCATTTTGATTTTATTATTTGTGGGTTCATGATAGTGCTAACAATATTAGACATTGACTCTCACTAGTAGTGTTTGTCTTTACTAGAATTGTCATAACATATCTTTCAAGTGTGTTTTGGGGCTTGTCACATTTGGGGACATTTATTTTACCTTTTTGGGTTTTATTTGGGTAGGTTTAAGTATGCCAATAATTCCTTAACTTAAAAGTGAGAGTAGTATATATAAAAATCCATTAGGGGAATTATATAAAAATTAATTATGAGGATTTTATGGAAAATCATTCATTGATTAAAAAAGGAATATAAATAAGAAAGAGACATCTAGCTTATGATTATTTTAGCCTAACTTCAGGCATGTATAAAGCCAAAATTGTAAATCATATGGAGGAGTTGTAATATCCTTACTATGTGTGGAAAATACCACTAATTATACTGTAAATATATTTTGATGTAACTCTCAGAGAAATTCATGGCAGAAGTTGCAATAACAGGTCTTAAAATGTAACTTTTTAGTAGTGAAGAGACAACTTCTTAACCTCCAGCTAGCAATTTTGCCTCTGAGATCGGTAGGTGAAAATTAACTACTTTTATCACATCTATATAGGCAAATTACACAATATCCAATAATTGTGACATCCAATTCCACTTGCAAATGCATTTTCACTGCTATTTCAGAGCATAAAACATTGACAACAAATGCTATCAAAGTTGAAGCTACGATTTAAGAACTCAATTTTTAGTGCTTGTTGGCTAAGAAATGGCACTACCAACATGTTAAAAGGGGAAAATAACATCTATGATCAGGTTTTTGGCCTCTCATCTGGCCCGATCGACAAACCCACCACCCATTCTGGGTTCAAGAATGCCCTTCCCAATACAAGAAAGATGTTGATTATTAGCCTAACTTCAGGAATGCATAAAAACAAAATTATAAGTCATATTGAAGAAACATAAGATCCATCTAGTGTATGATAAATACATCTAACTTCAATCTGAATCTATTTTAAATCACCTCTAAGGTAAATGTATGGTACAAGTTGCACTAATGGGTCTTAAAATGCAACTTTTTGACAGTGAAGAGACAACTTATTGACCTCCAACTAATAATTTTACCTTCAGTACTAATGGGTGAAAATACATTACTTTGAGTACATCTATATAGGTAAATTACACATTTTCCAATGACCATGACATGCAATTCCACCCATAAGTGCATTTTCACTACTATTATGGAGCATGGAAACACTGACAATACATGTTGTCAAAGTTGAAGCTACACAACTCAATTTTTGGTGCTTGTTACATGAAAACTCAAACTTATAAAACTTATAGATGGGTAGATAACATCTAGTACTGGGTTCTTCTCCTACCATTTTGCCTAGGTGACAAACCCACCCGCTATTTTGTGCTCAAGAATGCCCTTCCCAATACAAGAAAGATGTTGATTTTTAGCCTAACTTCAGTCATGCATAAAATAAAAAATATAAGTCATATGGAGGAACTGTAAGATCCATCCTATTCATGGTAAATCCCTCTAATTTCAATTCAAATCTAGTATAAATCACCTATTAGAGGAATCCATGGTAGAAGTTATAGTAACATATCATAAAATACAACTTTTTGGTAGTGAAGAGACAACTTGCTGACCTCCAACTAGCAAGTTTGCCTCTAGGACTGGCAAGTGAAAATCCAAAACATCAAGCATGCCTATATAGGAGAATTATAGATGCTTCAATGACCATGATATAAAATTCCAAAAATAAGTGCATTTTCACTACTATTCCAGAGCTCAGAAACACTGAGAACAAATGTGTTTGGAAGGCTAAAAGGAGAAATAAATTTGTCATGAGAAATTGTTTAGGAGTATATAAATGTCAAGTATTTTTAGTAAGAATATTTAAGCTTCAAGAATATGAAATTATTTACTAATGGTGCCAACCATGTGAAGGTGTAAGCTGATTTGGCACAACTAACCTACAAAAAAATATTAATATGTAATAAAAGATGAAATTTATGCATGTACTACCTACAAAATCAAAAACATTTAGTAAAATTGATTACATCTACATTTTTCAAATCAACATACTTGTGCATTTCAATCCAATGAACCACTTGGATCTTATCTAATCTTGATAGTATCAAGAATAGCTGTATGTTATGACTCATAAACTTTCTATATATTCTTGTTTCTTGGCCTCAAATGATATTTTTACTATTGAATATTCATTGTAAGAACAAAATTTGAATAGTAAAATATATTCTTGTGTATTTCAAAGTCTTAAAACAACCATACGGATATCATCAAAGCGAAGATCTAGTAACTACCACAAACCTAGTGGGACAATCAATTTTTCTCCATCTACGATCGGGGAAGTCAATTTTTTCTTTCCATAAACACATCGACATAAGTAGTGATATATTCCCTCTTCATTGTCCCCATATACAATAATTACATAAACATGGTCTGCATCATAAAAAATATTTTTTAATGATACTATGAAGATAGATAATGAGAATAAATAGTACGTAAAGATTAATATTCTACCTGGATATACTCGATCAGATATATTATCAAAGTCATGTGATGATGTCATGTCTATAAGTTGTAATGTTGGTGGAAGCTGATATGTGTTGATTGCAATTAAAGGTCTAGAACTCTAGTCAGCCACCCACTCTTGTTACACTAATTCCAAATAGAGTTCATGCACGTAGAACAAAAGTGTACCAAGTGTCACATATTAATAGCCCAAGAACCTGCATTTTGGATATGAAATGAGTGGAGCTCACTTGAACTTTTTAGAGTCATATAATCCTCATAGTTTACCAAGTCTTTTTCCTCCACTAATTAAAAATGTATATAAATAGTAGAATTTTCTTGAACACCATGACATATGTTCTCATTACACCATTCAACCATAGCTTTTGTATCAATCAAATTAGCAATATTGTCATATTTTAACTCCTCCCCTATAATGGCTCTTTTTACACATGCTCTACCACCATCATATTCCCCTTTTCCATGACCATCCCTAGTGAAACTCCAAATATGTTCTACACCAATGGTAACGTGCATCTTGATCAACTAATAAAACATCTGTGCATTCTTGAATTATGATGTGAATTTTTTGACCAAAGGTAATGCTATTTGAAATTAACATTTCTCTAAGTCAACTATCTATAGAACTTCTCAAAATAACCTTGAACATACTCTATACAATGTGATCAGTCATTAAAGATATAGAAATGGTACTCCCTTAATATTTTTTAATCTTTCTCTATACTATCAGGTGGATACATGAATGCTATATTCACGAATATGAAAACTTGTGTAGAGTTGTAATACTATGATTGAATTTTAATTTATGTTTTGAATGTGAAATTTTCAGCAAAGTTAACTATTGAAACAATAGAATCAAGTGGGAATGTGTCCTTAGCTAGCTTTAAATGTTCATCCAACTATTTATCCCTATGTGTGTGCCTTGCATGCTCATAAATAACTTTTTCTATGAATTCAACCATAAATTTTGAAATAAATATCTCTTTTGTAACAAGTTCACACCTTTTAGATTCTTTGGCATATTTTACTTGATAAGTTAAGATTTAAATTTTCTCAAGATAAATAATTACTATCCAATTGTACTTGTATATTCTTTATGGATACATTCTTTTTTTAATTTTGGCAATCCACTGCAAATGCTACAATTTCCATGCAAACATGTTTTTTTGTAAAAGAATCGTCCATCTGGTCTTTCACAAAAAATATTTGGAATAAATTCCCTAACTGATTTTGATAGAAATTCTATGCCACACTCCTAAAAATGGTGTTAGTATGAAAATTATAATGAATATGGCAAAAAATATCATAGTGCATTAAAAATTCAACATGTTTCTTACAACAACAAATGGTGCGTGTGTGATTTATTTTTACATAGAAAGGTTTAGCCATCTCAAAAATTCTTTGACTAATAAAAATTTATGGATATTTTTATAAAAACTTATTGTATAATTATGTTTGATTCATATCCAAGAAATGTTTTAGATGTGGTTCATGATTATAAGAACCAACTCTTCTTTTCATTATATCTCTTGCACTGGTCAAAACTCTTGTATTATCTTTATAAAATTGTGCAAGTAAGTCTTTCAAAGCATCAAATATAGCTTTGTCCTTTTATGTAAGTCTACTAGAGAATGCCCACAACTTTTTCATATTGTGTTCATTAAGTCTTTCATGTCCTACAATTGCTTTCATTAATGTTTTTCTATTTATATCAAGTGTTCGACTTATTTTTGAAATTAATTTTTTTCCCTATTATAACACTTACTATATAAGTTGTCATTATACATTCAGCAACATTACAATCTTTGTGGTATGATTCTGGGCCTACAATATGATATGCATCATGTAGATTTTAAATAATTTCATCATCCATGTTATGTGTTCTTAGTCCCAATATGTATATTGTAGGTCTCATCTTAACCAATTTCATCAATGAAACAAATAATTGACATCTTTGACTATCATACTCCAATCTATGAAAGAAACTATCTCAAATTTCTTGAGCCAGTCTTCTTAAATGACGGTCAGACATTTTGTTATGCATTGGTTTCAAAAAAAAAATCATCAACTTCAATTAAGTACTTATCTTTTATACAAACAATTCTTGGAGGTGTTGTTATTGGTGGGATCCATTTAGAGGGTGTTCCAAAATCATTATATGTATCCATAAAATTTTATTCATTGTTTATTTCTTTATTATATGTTTCTATGAAATTTTATTCATTATTAATTTCATCATTATTTGAGTCCATTAAATTTTTTTCATTGTTGGTGGGTAAAGTATCATGCATAGGATCTTCATCAACAAAATAAAAGACTTTAAACTTTGAATGTGAATTTCCATCATTATCTAATTTTTTATCATCAATTTCATCATAATTCAATTCATTATTGTCAGTTTCATCATTATTTAATTTATTATTGCCAATTACCTCATTATCTAAGGCATATGGTTCATTGGGGTTAGTGTTTATACCTTGTCTGGAATGAAATGCTTGCATTTGTACCTTGTTTTTTCTCTAAACTCTTCTAATTTATCTTTTGTTTTGTTCTTCATCTTCTTCCTATTTTGAATGTGAACTAGAGCCCATTTTGACAAAAGAAACCAATAATGTACTTTAAAATGTGGGGTCCAAAAAAAAACTGCAAAAAAAGTATGTAGAGAATACATAGAGTACTCAAGGAATTTTTGTGGGGACAACAGTCTTTATTTGAGATAAAAATAGACATTGAAAAGTAAGTTTTTGTTTTACTTGAAGGAACACATATGTGTTATAGTAACCTGTATGCATTCTGATAATGTGTATGTGTTCCTATAACATGGACATTTTCCTTGAAGTATAGGCATATAATATAAAAAACAAGCACAAAGGCTCATATTCAATGCATAAAATTCCCTATAATACTATAAAATGATGTAATAAGACTCAATAAGACTATAATATGATGCAGAAATCCCTAATATGATGCAATAAGACTATCATATGTTTCAATAAGGTTATCATGTGATGCATTAAGGCTTAATATGATACAATTAGGCTATCATATGATGCAATAAGACTATCATACGATGTAATAAGACTATCATATGATGCAATAAGACTATGATACAATGCAATGAATATCTAATTTGATGCAATAAGACTATCATATGATGAAATAAGACTCAATATGATGGATAAATCCTCAATATGATGCATACATCTCTCATACATAATGTTATAAGATTCTTGATAAGGTTATGAAGCAATAATACTATCATATGATGTAATAAGGCTCAATATGTAAGACAAAATCAGCTATTTTTGCCCAAAATGCCATCATAGGTCATAACAAAACAAGGTGAATAACAAGTTCACAAATTGGCACTAATCACGTTCATAAATTTAAACATTTATGATTAAATAAAGGGAACTTTGGTGAATAACAGGTTCACAAATTGGCACTAATCTTGGATACCATGAATGCTAAATCTAGGCATGGGCACACTATGCAATATCGATACATTTATTAGCTCACATGAGTGGAACTCATGATCTTTGATACTTAGATAGGGCCCATCACCTCTAATAAATCCAACTAAGGCTTGAACATAAATATCATGCATACATATTAGCCAAAAAATGTTTGAAGATTGATATCAATCCCATCATCTCACGTCTATTAAATAATTCACATGATGGAAGCCTCTAATAGGATGGGTCTAGCCCTATTATGTTAAGTCATCAAAATTACTCAATGATCTTGCTAACAATAAAAAATAATTAGAAAAATATGAACACATCTTAGATGCCATGAGGGCTAAATCTAGGCATGTGAACATTTCGCTCTCTACATTTATTAGCTCACATGAGTGTCACTCATGATATTGATACCTAGATAGGTCCCATCACCTCCAACTAATCCAACTAAGGCCTATTCACAAATTTATTGTACATACATATAATCCAATAATGTGTAAAGATTTACATTGATCCAATCAACTCATGTCTAGTAAATAATTCATAGGATGCAAGCCTCTGACTTTCCATTAATATACAAAAATTATCATGTAGAACACTTTATGGTCCCATTCAAATTGAGAGATAACTAAATGTTATCAATTTTATATGTATGTATTCAAATTATTTAGATCCCTCTACCTTGAATTACCTCTAGATCACAAAGTACATTCATATTCAGTCTTACATGCAGGAGAAAACACAACTCAACAATGGAGTCCTCAACCTCAACTCCCAAGATGGAGCAAGAATTATGATATGCTACTTTCTTGTAGTCCACATCATAAGGTTTAAGCTCATTAAAATGAAATATGAATAAGACGATTGAAGATATGTATAAAGTATATAATTTTGAAACCTTTGATGAGGTGGTGCACACTAGTATTTAATTTTGATCATCCATCTATATGAGGTGAGAATTTCATCATCCACATGAAGAATTATTGGGTCTCTCTACTCGATATCATCCTTGAGAGGAAGCAAGTCTCAAATTTAGGGGACATGGTAACCTTTAATGTATCTTGAATAATATCAATAGAGTTTGAGCCAGAGTAACTTATACATATATCATACTTGGTCAATGGCATGTCTTCACCAGCCTATATTTATAAATAATATCCATCCCTTAATGGTTTCAAACAAAGTCTATAGTGAATTTAGATATTTTATAAGCTATACATTCATCACTACATAAACCACATCTTAAAACAACATCTTAAAACCACATCATCACTAATGGATACATGTGAGCATTTCAAGTTTATTTAGATCAAAAGCACATATTATACAAAAAAAATGCGTAACCTTGACCAAAATATTTAAGAAACACATGTACATACCTTGCACCCATTATCCTAATTTCCTATCTTACCATCTCAATTACATAGTAAGCCATATAGCTCTATAATATTAATAAGCAGCAAGTGTTGTCTAGCTTATTTTTGAGCTTACAATTGTTGCATCCATGGTGAAGCTAGGACTAGTCCCATGTCAAAGACATACTCGTGAGATGACCTGGGAATGGATAGAGTGGTTGATGGTTGTCCCATGTGTGATGGAGGGGTAGATGCAGGTGGTGCACAAAATGGAGGATTAACCATATTTTCATAAGAGATCTTAATTCTAGGAAATTTTAATAATTTATATGAATACATTAGGGGAATATTGAATAATTGTAACATTAGAAGACTCTTGTTAGAATATCAATTGGGACCTCAAAATGCACCTATTGAATTATATGCACTAAGTGACCTTAGAGGAAACTTAAGGGACATTATTCAACACATTCTAGGAATGTTTTTGGGACAATCCAAGGAATGATTCATAGGTATTGGGCTCCATTATATAATATCCTTGAAATAGATATCTAAGAGATTCACTATTACACCAAAGGCTCAATTCCTATTTCTACTTACACAAGATTATCTATACTACATAGTCCAATTCAACGGGTTTGCCACTTCAACAAATTAGTCCAAAATTTATAAACAAATGGGTTTGGTCAAAGATACCTAAAAAATAACAAAAGGGTAAGATAGGATAATATCAATAAAAAACAAAAAAATTAAGGTCAAGTATGATTTTAGGCAAGTAAGGTTGTAAGGTATATCCTTTCCCTACTAGGGGAAAGGTCTCAATAACTGTGCATGTTCTAATTGTTGAACAAGGCTTTTGTTAACATGTGTTATATTAATGAAACATACTGGTGTATATAAATATTAAAGCACACCAGAAGATGAACATGAAAATCTAATACTTGTTCAACATTTATTCTATAAAATTAAAAGTAACCAATCACATATTAACAATTAAGAGTCAATTATTTATACTCTAATGCAAATAGATTGGTACTCTAAAGGTTAAGTTTTGATCATAGCTATAAAAAATGCATTTTATGACCTCTCATGATAAAATGAGTTATATTGTAAAATTTATATTGTGTTAGATCTTGAAACCTTAGTTATAAGTAGTTAAGATGACATATTAAAATGGATAATTTTTTTGAATTCTAATGCGATATTATGGCATATTAATTCACTATCCAAAGTTTGGATACATGGCTAATGGGACCTTTCCCATATAAGAAACATGAAATTTGTTTATTTTGTGTTATTTTAAAACAAAATGTATGTGTTATGTAATGCATACGTACTATATAACATGTTATATAATGCATATGCATTATATAATGTGTACACAATATTTGAATTTGAATTAAAAATTGAGCCTATAGGCTTGAAAATGGCTTGGATTTCTGAGTCAGAGGCTTGTGATTGTGCATCTACAGCTGAGACTGAGAGTTTTGACAAAAACCAATAAATTTAAACTTTAATCACTAAATATATTATGGATTTCAACATAAAAATTCAAAAAGTTATTACCGTCATGACGATCACACTATCCTCTTTCCAAATATATGATTTATATAATTTTTATACCTTTTTAAGGGTCCAAACTATATTTATTTTTAACTACACATTTTTTAGGCCACTACATGCTACACATATACATGCCTATTCATGTTTATGTAATTTGTTTTTCATTGATCCAAATTCAAAAAAATATATATGGTAACAAACGTGGCCTAATTCTACACACATTAAAAAAAATCTATTTTTTTGAGGCAGTTAGTGGGGGCACATGAGCATATATCCATTTTTTAACAAGTTTTAGGATCCACTTAATTGCAAGATTAATATAAAAAAATCATTCTAAAAGTTAAAAAAAAAATCATAACACACTAGAAGATCTTATATAAATATTCTCCAAAGGGTTTGAAATAATATGTAATGATGCTAAAAAAATGGTGGGATGCACAACCATCTATCTACTATGTTTTATTTTTAAAATAGGAGGTCCCCTTCAAATTTTATATGTTTGACCTATTTACTCTTAATCATTTTTCAAAAATAAAGTTTTTTGGAAACTAGACTCAGAATTTTACAATTCATGTTTTTATACCATCTTCAAATTTTGAGTATAGCCTTCTCAAATTATCTATAGAAGTTAAAATTTATGAAATTTTAGAAAAATCATGTCCATGGTTAGGCCCTTTTTTGTCCCCCAAATGGGTGCACTTACCCAAATGCTCAACTATTCAATAGGGTGTGGTTGAGTGTTTCCCAACCCTACCTTTCTAAACCATTTTTGGGGTCATTTTGGTGTCCAAAGTGCAAGTTGAGGTTTTAAAGTTAAGAGAGGGAAAACATAATTATATATATAGGGCCAAATGTGAACTTATGACATGAGAAATTCATAGACATAGGCACATCAATTTTGATAGTCACATAACAACATAGTCATTCTAGATGGTTCTGATAGACAACTGACAATATCTGTCACCATAGTTGTTTGAGCTTTAAAAATGGTGTTCTAAAGGGTTTTATTAATAGTTTCTCTTATCTAAACCATAAAATATTTATTATAGACTTATATTGATGGTTGTGAAAAAGGCAATGAGAAAATATAACACATATCACAATTAAGTTCCCTCTCTCCCCTATGTGCTTGATCATTTAAATATTTATCAAGTACAATCAATCTCCCTTTTATGTTCAAATTTGTGTTTTGAATGATATATCTTATTTTATCTAAATTTTTATGGTTTTGTCTCATTTATATCCTATAAATATAAAATACATTATTTTTTATTAGTGAACCTAATCTTTGTCTAAAGCATGGCAAACCTTAGGTACTTATTCCTTATGGTTTCATTTTTCCTTCTTAGGGTTTTAGATTTACACAAAAACGTTTGATTTGCATATTTAATATCTAATATTCCCTTAATTTCTATTTTTTCATCTATGGTTTTAATTATTGATCTCTGATCCCTAAAAACACTAGAGTTTGATGTTTTTCCCTATCCTAGATGTAGGCCTTGTACTTATATTCCATTTCATCTTAGGGTTTGTCATTTTTATATGATTGGGCATCCCAAAACCCCTACTATATATCATCATATGGATTCAGTGTTGTTTACCTATGTTGTGACTTATAAATATGCCAATGAGTGGTCAAATGTGGGTGTATATTTTCATGCTTGTGTGTCTAATAATAATTTTTATATAGACAAGGATCACACTTATGTTAGTGAATAAAATGATTGATTGTTATGATAGTGATGTATATACTTGTACATTAATAGTGATTGATAAATATGATCAAATTAATGTTTTGATTGAGGAGATTAGTTATCCTTCCCATTCCTTAATCCTTCCAACAGTCATGAGTTAGAACAAGAAGAAAGTAAGAAAATTAATCAATGCAACAAATTTTCTTGAAGATCCAAGTTTACAACAAGCACAATCTACCTTTGATAATGCAAGCAAGATCCATCTAAAGAATAGCCTAGTTTAGTTTTAGGTTCTAAGGTGGGTTGATGGATGAGTTATTTATCTTGTGCATCATTTTTACACTCATGAAATTTGTACAACTAATATGGAGTTGTTAAAGACAATGAACATAGTAGCCCTTTGTCTTGAATTTTATGGGCTAAGGTATCAAACACCTAATTATACTTGCCATTATTATATATAATCTCATTATCATACCCAAATAATTTAGTAACCTATTTTTTTTGCTTTGGCAATGATATGTGTTAATCCAAGAAGTAATTCAAGTTGTGGCGGTCAATCTTAATGCATAGGTGTTTTAAGAGATATGGTTCATATTGAGTTGTGACATGGAAAATGGACAAAATTTATTTTTCATATGTATATTTTTATAAATTATTACCTATTAATGCTTTGTTATTGAAGGCCAACAATCATCTTTCTTAAATCCATAATACACTAGTTCTTATCCATGAAGTGCCTCTCTCAATGATGGTAGGTTTGGAAAAATCAAGATGGCTAACATAGGTTTGGTACACATAGTTTTTTTAGATACATACAAAGGAAATTTATTTTGGGTTAGACTAGATGAATGTAGTCTTCTGTAAAATGGTAATTTAAGGGAACTAAAATTTTACCATAGTCTATGATGAATTTTTGGTAATAACTAGTTAAACCCAAAAATCTATGAAGACTTTTAAGTGTTTTAGGTTTTGGATAATTTTGCATATCCTCAATTTTATTGTGACCCACTTTGACCCCATCCACTAAGACAATATGCTTGAGTTATCCACCTCTATAATAGAAAATAATAACTTATAATATTATGCATATATGTGATGTTTGGATAGGAACTCAAGGTTCTAGTCCAAGTGTACTATATGGTCTTCCCATGTATTTTTATATATTGTAATCTCATCAAATAAAATCAAAATTAATTTACAAAGCAAATGCTAAAAAATCTGGTTATTCAAGCTTTGGAATGTTGATGGAGCATTCGTAATGCCAAATGGCGTTACCAAGAACTCATAATAGTTCTTATGAGTTCAAAATGTTATATTATTGATATCCTCATCACATATACAAATATGATGTCAACCTAACTATAGATCTAACTTAGATAAAAATTGATCCACATGCAATTCATAAATCACTAGAATTGATTTTTTCCCTTGATTATGAGTTTGTTTAGCTCTGTAAAACCCATGCACAAACCTAAAAAACCAATATTTTTTCCACATGAGGAATCTTGGTGAGGAATATGCATTGAAACTTGGCTATATGATCCCCACTTGAATAAAATATTGGACCATGTTCTTATTTCTATTTTTTACATGTATGGTTATTGATAGGGTTGAATGTTTGGTGTCTAAATATTTAGTTTTAGTGGTATTGTGTGATCACTTGAGCATTATGGAGATACCTATTGTAGTTATAAAAACACTTAAGAGTGCTTATGTAGAATAAAATGCAAGTATTTTGGTTTACTAATGTCTATGTCATTGTCATTTGGACTACACAAATTTGAGCCATCACCCTTGAAGAACCCCTTTTTACTAGTTTAGCCATGTGGTGAAAACTAATAATTTGAGTTGGTCTTACTTTAATTCCTTATGGATTGTATTGTAATGTCAAATTTGAGATTATAATCACCCATTGAAACTTTGACATTTTAAAATTTTCCTTTGCAAGACAATGTGCCTCAATTAGAAACCATAACCTCAAAAATGTTGCATGGATATGCATATCAATTCCGTTGCATGGTCACACAAGGGTCAATAAAGTTATGAGTGTTTTTAGAGTCAATATGGATAGTCAGGAGATGCCATTTGAAATCCTCTAATATAATCATAGTTTGAGGAGTTATGATCCCTTTTAGAGCATCTATTGAAATTTTAGGAGATGAGTCCTCCCTTTATTTGTTCTCTTCTAGTCATTCCTTGTTTAAGCCATCTTCAATAATCTATTTTGTCAGGAATGGAAGGTGCTCCAACATCCAGACGTTTTTTTTTAATTTAACATAATTATAACCCGAGCCATATTTTTCACCATAATTATAGCATAGATTTTTTACTTGGTAAGAAACCATCTCCTCGTGCTTAAGTCACTTGATTTGAGGTGCTCAAGTTCCTTAGTTTGGTGTGGGTTGAAATTATTGAGGGTTTTTTTATTGGTGGCTTTAGGGATGGTTTTGGGTTACATGCTTTTCCTTGGCTAATTTATATAAATCAACTACTTCCATCAAAGTATCGAGATTGAACATATTGACATTTTCATGAATGTCATATTTCAATCTAATGATGAATATAGTTTTGCAAAAATCCTCATTTAGGCCTTTTGTTTAATTAGTCAGTTTTTTAGACTAGGTCTAGTAATCATGAACAAAGTGAGATTTTCGTAATTTAGTTAGTACTTTGGTGAAGTCATCAGGGCCAAATCAAGTCAATAAATGTATACTAAACTCATCCCATGTTAGAGTGAGATTTTTCTTTTCTAAGCATTGACATAATTGGATAACTTCATGTTCCAAATTTAATGAATCTATCACAAGTTTTTTCTCTATAAAAGTTTGATGGATTGAAAAATATTGATCTACCTTATATAACCAGTTGGTAGGGCCATGACCTATAAATATATACAAATCCAACCATGGTTTACGATGTTAGAACCTAGAGTGTGGTGCGTTATTGTGATAATGTTACCCACTCTTAGAACTATTCACACTATGGTGTTATATGTGGCATTTATTATAGTCATTCTTCTATCCAAGTCATGAATGAGATTGAGCTTGACTAGTTTGGACAAATTTTGGAGTATAAAGGACTATGTTTTTTGCATTGACATGAGATCCTCACTAACTTTTACAAGGAAATACCTTAAGAGCATATGCCCATAATTGTGTCCTCTTTGGTATTTTTTCCAAGTTTTTCAGGGAATTATACTAAAACAATCAACACAGAGATAAAAATAATTTAAACATTAAGAGGTGAAACAAAATTTTAGACTTTTTTTTTTAGATCTTCTACTGACTAGCTACTACATCGTGTTTAAATAATTATTTTGAAACATTATGATCCTTTAGAATTCTATTATTGTGTTTAGATGTAAGTGCTAGAATATTTTGACCTATTTGTGACTTTTGTTTGTAGTGTATTTCTAAAAAATTAACGTCAAATCCTTGACACAAAAAATGCTAGAGAAAATCCTTGAAAAGTGACTAGAAAGTGTATTTGATTTCTAAACTTGGAAATACATTGATCTCGTTTATAAATAATATAAACTCAATATTTTAAAACTTTAACTATAAAAGATCGAACCATCTCATAACCCAATATCTTATCTCCAAAATATCACATGAGTAAATTGTCGAGACTAACTATTTATCTCTGTATCAAAAATTACAAACAAACGACCATGAGCGTTCATTCTTAAATCTGGTCGTGCACATAGTTGTGCGCTGGGTACCATGCCTGCTTACCTTAACTACATTATCAATCAGGAAAAACAAACAAATTGTCTAAATAGCACATTTTATTTTACAAAAACTCTTCTTCCAGGAGGATTGTATTCCTCCTTGAAAATAGTTTATGTTATCAAGGGCTATCTCAATGGAAAAGCTCTGTTGGGCTTCATCTTCCAAATTGACGTTCTCCGATGAAGATAAATTAATGGCGAATGTAGATACTGAGGAACTTACAGATCTCCTAAATGTAGAGGATGGGTTGTGCAGCAAAGAAGAATCTCCAATACAGAGGCAGAGGTAGAGGGTTGGAGAAAGTTTGAAGAGGCTGAGAGAGATGGTCGGTAAAGGAGAGTGGATGGATGTAACTCAAGTGTTTGAATAAACCATTTGCTGTGTAAAGAGACTAGATGGAGATCCTCACGAAATTGTGACACGTAAAGATTTTTACATTGTTCTGTACTGCATTACTTCTGTTACGAGCCCTCTCCAAGTCATGTAAAACTTTAAGGATTTCTATATAATGGAAGAATATAGGCACTTTACTTCCACTGTTTATCTATTTCGCTTTGTCTTTCTTACTCGAAAAGTTATCAATATAGAGGTGCTTTTGTTTTAGTGGGGCCCGGGCATTATGACTACTCAATGTTTTGAGATTTGACATCTAACTTCTCAGTCAACAAAGAATTGGACAAAAGTTTATATCTTCTTAGTTTTAAATTGTGAATGTTTTTTTTAAAAATAGTAATGTTTTTTTTTTTTTTTTTTTAAATTTGGGAGAACTTTTTAGATTTGTGGGGAGCAATGTCATTTGAGGAGTCAATTACTAATGATAAAAGATATTCGAACACGGGATTTATTGGGTAAAGCCTATTTTTTCTACCGTTTTATCATTGCCAAAAGATTTTAAGTTGTGAATGTTATGATATGAAAAAAATCAATCATATAAAAGAAGGCTAGTCTTACCATTATAAGTCCCTTGGGCCCCCTTTCCTGCCCCGCGTGCAAAATTTATTAAATCAATCAATTTTGTGTAAAAGGAAAACAATACATTTTTTTTTCGGTAACATTAATTACATTTGAAAATAAAAGATTTCATAAAAATTTTGTAGATATAGTGAATAAAGTTTCCCACTAAACAATGGACGTATTCGAGTTGAGTGGCCACAATTTAACACCAATGTAAATGTAAAAGTACTAAACATGTGGCCAATTTAATTGATTTTAGTTGAATTAAATATTGTTCAATGACAAAATCCATTAATTATCATTTAAAAATTTACTGATCAAATATAATTAAAAATGTTCCTAATAAACAACATATATCATATAAGTTTTATAATCTTTAAATTATAAGAGACTACAATCTTCTATAAATAATTTTGAAGAATTGGTCGCATTTTGTTTTATACAATTTGTAGATTTAAATTGGTATTCGGTATTTTTGTTTATCGTCAAGGAGTAAATTCTCAATTTTTTCACAACCATTAGTTTTATGAAGTGTTAATTCATTGATTAAATAATTATATACTCTACTATAATACTATATTTTTTTAATTTATATGAATAAAATAGATGAATTTAAAAACACAGATCAATTTATAAATATTGTGAATGATCTATTTTTTTTAAAGATATTAGGAGGTGTTCCCGTGACTATCTCAGCGACTACAACACTCCTCGCCTCGGCCTTACTATTATAGTCAAGTTTTGAAGTGTTGAAGAGGCCAGATAGATAAGACTAGTCTTCCTGGGACACTTGCAACCCCTTGCAAGTCATTTATGTCAGGGGATCCAGGTGGTGAGAATTAACCTTGAGACTTATTTGAGATGAACCCACAACCCTTAGCTAACTAAAATGATCTAATTATTTGAAAGAAAATTATAATCATTATCATCGTATTGCATAATATTTTCAATCATATCTTGAAATACGAAAAGACAAAAACATTTTCAAAATAATTTTAATTTTAATTTTTTTAATTATTATTTATTTAAATAAATCACCAAAACCTTCACAACATAATTTTTAAAAAACATACCCACATAACAATTGGATAGCTCATTCATAATTTTCAATAGTAAATCGTCAAAACCTTCACAACATAATTTTTAACAAAGAACAATGGCATGCCCACATACCATCTGCTCGCATTTCCACATGGCCAAAGTGAAAAAAAAAATTAGGGTTAAGGAAAATGGTATGTGATTATGAGCCATTGAGGTTGGTTTCATTCTTGAGTTTGCCATTTCATAAGATTACTTGACTGTATTAAAAACACAATGAAAAAATTCTTACACGTTCTCTTTTTCGTATATACTAATTTGTGAAAGAAATCCCCAAGGCTGAACGTGCAACAAAGTAATAGTAATGCCGTCAATTCGGGCATGGCTGACAAAAGTAGGTTGAACTAGAAATAACATTATAATGTGGACCATAAATAATTATGACTTAAAAAAAAATTGTCAATAACGTTGAGGTAAAAGTTATATTGCACATAAGTGCTAGCAATGTTCATTAGGGAGATATTTGGAGTCATTAAAATAGGTTTAAAAGTTTTAAAATTGAAGATTGTATGATTAAAATATAAGAGTAATGATGTGGTATATAGAAATGTGAAACTTAAGAAGTATGTTAATTATTGGGATGATGAATGTCATAAGGTAATATTTATAGAAAATGATGTTATGCGATTATTTGAAGTAATTATGTTTGTGAAGTACTTTTAACATGTTATATTTATGTTGTCTCATTTTTTTTATGAAGAAGATGATATGTGGGTCATTAGAGAGTGTACAATCATATTGATAAAGGTCCTACATTACCATGCAACCCAATCACATATGATTATTCCACACTCTTATATGAAAAAACTAATAGAATACAAAAATGATTTGTTACGCAATAAATTCATATATTACTCCCATTTATGTCATATGTATCATTTTACAGACTATAAATCATGGCCAAATAAATAGGGTGTTAGAATGTGCTAATGATATTATAAGTCTAAGTATAATTTATTTAATCCAATGCAATCATAGAAAAGACACCAATAAAAACATTGTGATTGGGGAGAATACGCTTACTTTTAAGACTACTTTGTTAAAACATTGCATAATATATTTCATGGCATAGACATACCTAGTTTATGTGATACAATTATAAATGTTCTCAAGCCACTACAATATGTACCTAAAAATAGTGCAAATTATAATTGGGTTGATTACTAATTAATCCCTAATAAAACTTATATTATGGTGTAAGTGTTATAGGTGACACCCTTTATTCTTGCATTGCATATGCCATTTAGGCCCTTATGTATGGAGTTTGTTACGAAAATACCTTTTGTTGATGAGGACATTGCTAGAGTAGGAAACAAAGCCTCCTTAATTTCAAGTTCTTGTTTAAAGGTAACTTCACATTTGAACATAGACACACTCTTGTTATTGCTAGAATTACTGTATTCAAATAATGTGTAAGGACCAAATTAAAAAAAAAAGGAGATATGACCTAGAAAGGGTTATCAATGAGAACATAAAAGAAAAGAATTTGTTATTCTTATCACTTCAATTAATGGGAGGATTTATGCAGTAGTTGTATTGTTCTTGATAAATTAATGGACACTCTTTTTATGGAGAGAGTTCAATATTACTAAATAGAGGAAGATAAAATCAAATCCAACATATGTTGGGGTATTGCCAGAAATTGAAAACCCCATTAAAAGAATGTAAAAGGTATTAGATAACATTAATAAATAAATTGATCCCATTAAAGAAGAAAACAAACAAGATGCCTTACATGGTGATGAGCATAAAGAATCCAATAGTGAATCTAAAATGCTCACATACTAATAATGCTTCATTGATACATCCTTTTAATGACATGTTGTACATAAATTCTTGTGTGCTATTACTTTAAATTTTCAAAAATACAAAATTATTCATGAAATATAAATAAATAAATCTTTTGTGTTTATCTTGGTCATATATATATTATGTTTATATATATAAGTTAGATGATTATATATTTATTTTTACTACACATGCCTTTAATTGTGTATTTTGAGTGGATGAGATGCAAGATACACATGTTATATATGGTTAGTGGACACATAAGATGGGATAGGGGCATCCACACACAAGAAAAATTCACACAGTGACATATTACTAGGCTACCAGTTTCTATATAGATATACTTTACATAGATCATCCATGTATTGATATCATTTAC
>JARHVA010002407.1:1962500-1992500 GCA_037957365.1 Torreya grandis
GTTTAGTAACCCATTTTTTTAGTCCAGTAATGGGATGTGTCGTTCCAAGAAGTACTTAAATATTTCATTGTCTATCCTAATGCATAGATGTTGTAAGAGATATGGTTTTTAGTGAGTTACGACATGGAAAATGGTCAACATTTCTTTCTCATATATCAATTTTTATAAATTATTATTTGTTAATGTTTTTTAATTGAAGGCCGATGGTCATCTTTATTGAATAGAAAATACACTAATTATTATCCTTGAAGTTTCACTTTCAATGATGATAGATTTGGAGAAATCAAGAAGTACTTCAAGTTTTCATGGTCTATCTTAATGCATAGATGTTTTAATAGATATGGTTCCTAGTGAGTTGCCACATGGAAAATGGTCAAGATTTCTTTCTCATATGTATATTTTTTATAAATTATTATATGTTATTGTTTTGTTATTGAAGTCCAATGGTCATATTTTTTAAATTAAGAATACACCAATTATTATCCTAAAAGTTTCACTTTTAGTGATGATAGGTTTGAATAAATTGGGATGGCTAACATAGGTGTGGTACACATGGTTTGTTTAATACATGCAAAGACATTTTATTTTGGGTTATACTAGATGAAAGTAGTCTCTTATAGCATGTTAGTAAAGGGAAATAATAATTTACATAGTCTATTATTAATTTTTGGTAATAACAAGTGAAACCCAAAAATCCATGAAAAATTTTAAGTGTTTTAGGTATTGTTTAATTTTTCATATCCTCATTTTTATTTTGATCGACTTTAACCCCATCCACTCAGACAAAATGCTTGAGTTATTCCATATCTATAGTAGCAAATAAGAACTTGTTACATTATGCATATAAGTGTATTGCATGGTCTTCCCATGTGTTTTTTTATAGAATAATTTCATCAAAGAGCACCAAAATTAATTTAATAACCAAATGCTAAAAATTCTAGTTCATCAAGATTTGAAATGTTGACGGAGCATTTATAAAGCCAAATGGTCTTTCAAAGAACTCATAATAGCTATCATGAGATTGAAATGTTGTCTTAGAGATATCATCATCAACTAATCAAATATGATGATAGCCTAAATTTAGATCTAACTTGGATAAAAAATGGTCCCCATGCAATTCATCAATCAATAGAATTGATTTTTTCCTTGATTATGAGTATATTTAGCTTCATAAAACCCATGCAATTCTACAAGATCCATATTTTTTCCACATGAGAAATCTTGGTGAGGAAATGTGTTGACACTTTGCTAGATGAACCACACTTGAAGAAATTTTTAGACCATCTTCTCATTTTCTATTTTTCTGCATGCATGGTTATTGATATGGTTGAATGTTTGACATATAAATATTTGGTTTGAGTGGTACTACATGATCACATGAGCACTATCAAGATAAAAATTATAATTATAAAAAAAACCTAAGAGTGCTTACGGAGAATCAAGTACGAGTATTTTCATTTACTAATGTCCATGTCTTTGTCATTTTCACTGCATAAATTTGAGCCATCACCCCTAAATAACCCCTTTTTAGTAGTTTAGCCACGTGGTGAGAACTAATAACTTGAGTGGGTCTTACCATAATTTATTATGGATTATATTATCTCCATACAATTTTTAATGGCATGCATAATTCATTGAAGTCCCACATAATTTGTCTTAATGAGTGAATCCACTAAACTCCCAAGACAATGTCACAACCACCTAATCACAAGGCAAACCTGTTAGATTTGAGATTATAATCACCCATGGAATATTCAACATTTCAAAATTTTCCCTTGCAAGATAATGCGCCTCCATTAGCGACCATCACCTCCATATTTTTAATCACAATTATAGCATAGTCCTTTTACTTTGCAAACATCCATCTCATCCTACTTCAATCAGTTGATTTGAGGTGCTCAAGTTCCCTAATTTTGTGTGGGTTAAAATCACTAAGTTTTTTTTTTACTATTGGCTTTAGGGATGGTCTTGTGTTACATGTTTTTTCTTGGCTAGTTTAGATAAATTGATTACTTCCATCAAAGTATCAAGATTGAACATATTGACTTTTGCATGAATGCCATCATTCAATCTAATGATGAAGATAATTTTGAAAAAATCCTCGTTTAGGCCCTTTGTTTAACTTGTTAGTTTTAAACTAGGTCTAGTAATCATGAACAAAGTGAGATTTTCATAATTTAATTAGTGCTTTGTTGAAGTCATCATAATCACTAGGGCCAAATTGAGTCAATAAATGTATACAAAACTCATCCCATGTTAGGGTGACATTTGTCTTTTCTAAGCATTGACACCATTGAATAACTTCATGTTCCAAATTTAATAAAATCTAACACAACTTTTTTTCTCTATTGGAGCTTGATGGATCAAAAAATATTGATTTGCCTTATACAACCAACTAGTAGGGTCATGACCCATAAATTTAGGAAAATCCAACCATGTGGTGTACGGTTTTGGAACATAGAGTCTGGTGAGTTATTGTGATAATGTTACCTACTCTTAGAACTATTTACACTATGGTGTTATACATGGCATTTAGTATAGTCATTCTTCTATCCAAGTCATCAATGAGATTGAGCTTGACTAATTTGATCAAATTTTGGAGTATGAAGGACCATGTCATTTGCATTGACATTAGGTGCTCACTAACTTCTACAAGGAAATACTTTGAGAGCGCATGCCCATAATTGTGGCCTCTTCGGTGTTTTTCCTTTTTTGAGGAATTATACTAAAATGACTAGCATGAAGAGAAAAATAATTTGAGCACTAAGAAGTGAAAAAAAAAAAATCCAGACTTTTCTTCCTGGATCTTCCACTAGATAGCTATTGCATCATGTCTAAATAATTATGTTAGAACATTTTGATCCTTTAAAATTCTATTGTTATTGTGTTTATATACAGATGCTGGAATATTTTGACCTACTTTTTATTTTTTATTGGTAACGTGTTTCCAAAAAACCGACATCAAATCTATGACTCAAAAAATGCTAAAAAAATCACATAAAAAATTACTAAAAAATATGTTTTTTTTATAAACTCACAAATACACAAATCTCATTTATAAAAACCCAATATTTCAAAACTCCTACTATAAAAACATGAACTATCTGATAACTCAATATCTGATCTCCAAAGCACTACATGAATAAATTCTTTGAGACTATCTACATATCTATATATCAAAAATAACAAATAAACGACGGAAAGCTCCCTTTGATAAAATAAAAAACCTAAAAATTACAAACAAACGACCGAAAGCTTTCCTTTGATAAAATAAAAAACTTAAAAAATTTCAGTATAGCGAAAGGTACGTGGAAGCTAAAAATTTGTACATTTCACAAGACACGACACGAGGAGAAGGCGTAGTCTTAAATGACGTCATAGACCACACAGGAAACAGTATCATCTCGGGTCACTTTCCCCATTTCTGCCATGCGCACATTCATAAAGCTGGTCGTACACAGGGTCGTGCGCTGGGTACCCCGCAGCAGCTGCACGCCTGCTTACTGTTGCTTTTCCCGCCGCGGATTTGAAGGATAGGTATTCCGTAGCAGTACCTACTGTGTACCAGTATCTTCATTATAAATGGCTCTGGAAATTATCATTCAGAAAACCAAACAAAATGTCTAAAGAGTACATTTTATTCGACAAAAAACTCTTCTTCCTTGAAAAGGGTTTGTGTAATTTCCCGACCATATGCGAGAACAAATTGTTCGATTGTGAAGCGGATGCCACAGCGTTGGAGAATGTCAAGTTATCAAGGGCTGCCTCAATGGAAAAGCTCTATTGGGGTTCATCTTCCAACTCGTCGTTGTCTGGTGCAGATAAATTATTGACGGCTGAAGATAGTGAGGAACTTGTAGATCTCCTAAACTCAGAGGATGGGTTGTCCAGCACAGAAGAATCTCCGAGACAGAGGCAGAGGCAGAGGGTTGGAGAAAGTTTGAAGAAGCTGAGAGAGATGGTCGGTGGAGGAGAGTGGATGGATGTGGCTCAAGTGTTTGAAGAAACCATTAGCTGTGTAAAAAGACTACAGATGGAGATCGTCACCAAATTCCAACACTTGTGAGGATTTTTACATTGTTATGTATTGCATTACTTCTGTTAACAACCCTCTGCATGTCTTGTAAAACTTTAAGGATTTCTATATAATGGGTGAATAGGCACTATCTTTCCACTGTTTCTCTTTGGTTTTGCCGTTCTTACTGGAAAAGGATACATTTTATAGGTGTTTTTGTTTTAATGGGGCCTGGGCGTAGTAACTAATCATTTTTTTGAGATTTGACATCCAACTTACCAGTCAACAAGGAATTTGACAAAATTTTATACCCCATCAATGGCATGCACCATTTATCAAATCAATGAATCTCAAGTAAAAGGAATTAAAAATCGAAAGTTTTTTTAACATTATTTTTATTTGAGAATAAAAGACCTCAACAATTTGTGAATAGTATTATTCAAATTGAATAGGGATGATAACTAAGCCACACTAATTAAACAGGGTGTATTTAGGCGGAGTGCCTATGATTTAACACCAATGTAAATGTAGAAGTGTTAATCATGTGACCGGTTAGACAATATAAAATTGTAGATATGGTGAATGGAGTATCTCTCAAATTGGATATGGATAATAACAAGTCACAACATTAAATATGAGATTTAATTCGATTGAGTATTCATGATATAACACCAATACAAGTGCATGTGTCAAACATATTTATGGTTTAACAAATTTTTAGTGAAATTCAAAGATATTTTATAACGGATTTTAATAATCATTTAAACATTTAATTATCAAATATAGTTAAGAGTGTTTTTTATAAACACCATACATCATATATATGTTTTTTAATCTTTTAATTAAAAATAATTAAAACTATGTATACTTAATTTTGAAGAATTAGTTACATTTTACATTATCTAATTGGTAGATTAAAAATTTAAATTTACATATATAAAATGGATAAATTTATAAAATTAAATTAAATTATGAATATAAATTTATAAAGTTAGATATGAATATTGTGAATGGAGCAATCATTTGAAAGAAGATCATTATCATTACTATTGTATTATATAGTTTTTTCAATAATTATCTTAGAATACGGGAAGACGATGATAAATCTTCAAAATGATTCTAACTCAACAAAAATCGAGAATAAATTGCCAAAACCTTTAAAACATAATTTTAAAAAATACCAATGGAATGCCTACATAACAATTGGATATCTCCTTTATAGTTTTCAATAATACCATTTCTTGGCATTTCCAAATGGCCAAACTAAAATACATTAGTGTTAAGGAAAAAGGTATGTAATTCTAAAAAATTTAGGTTGGTTTGTTTGTTTTGTCATATGTTACCCTAAATCATGTGTTTGCCATTTCCAAAGATTCCTTGAGTGTATTAAGTACTGAACAAAAAGTTCTTTTTTCATATATAAATTTTTAAGCATAAGTCTTATGTTGTCTTTGAAGTCTTATGTTTTTTATGTTACATAATTGTTCTTTGATGCATGGAATAGATCAAAACATGATAAACCAAATAATTTATGAAAGTATGATTTTAAAAAGATTGTTTTGTAAATTTTTTTTTACAAAACTTAAACATTTTAATGTGGATTACAAATAAGGTAAGTGCATGATGATGGGGACTAAAATGTGGAGATAAATTTATGAAATTGATTTCACGTATATGGTTTGTAAGAATTGTACATGTAGTTTTTCAAAATTATGTATGTAGTTCTATGACATGGGATCGATATTACCAAGCTATAACCATGTACATGGTTCAATGTTAAAATCACATACGTGACTTTAAAATAATAGAATCATGTACACACTTTTTAAAAACTACATACATGGTTCTATGACATAGGCTCAGTATTACAGAGCTAGAATCAGGTACATTAAAACTGCATATGCAATTTCAAAGCAACAAAACCACATACATGGTTATGTTGTTTTAAAACCAAACAAAAATCCTCGATGCCATTCATTTGGCATCGATGCAAACCATGAGAAAAAGATATAAAAAAGAAATATGCAGTTGAGTGAGATCATGACAAGCAAAAAACACTCCAATAACCTGAGTTTGACAATACCACACCAAAAGAGGGATATGTAAACACATTTTAGTGCATGTAGAAACAAAATTAGTTAATTTTGTTACATTTTTTTTGAAATTATTTTTTTCAACTCATGAAGAGCAAATGGTACATAACAACAACCTAACCCTCCTATCCCTTCTAACCCACACAACCCTCCTATCCATTCTCACCCATAAAACCCTCCTATCGCTCCTCACCCACAATAATTTCATAACTCACATGTAGTTGTTAAATCTCCCCAAGGTAGTTAATAGGATTTAACAGCCCATTGAAAATAAGATCAAACTTGAGAATTTGATTAGGATACTGAGGGATCCCCGTCTAAATAATCCCCATTTAATTTCTATCACAAACACATTACATACATTATTAATTGAAGTTAACTCGTTAATAGGTCAAATTTATAGGTGGGTTGAGTATAAAAATAGATATAAGGCATAGTATTCTAACAAATTGTATGCATTTACTATGAAAGATACAAATATAAGCAAATCTCAAATTTATGCCCTATTCATTGATGAGAAAACTGATGCACCACTAGATGTGATGGAAATACAAATTCTTATCCATTGGTGTAGTCACAATTTGATTAAACACAAATTTTGGGACCAATGGTGGATGGTATTTGATCACTTACCTTACAATAATAATGAGATCCCAATATATTTTCTGAGAAAATTGTATTTTGAGTTTGTGCTGAACGAAGTTTCAAATTCATTTGATTGCTCAAATTTATTTGGCATAAGAAATGGCTTTGCGTAAGATAGGCCAGGTGCACATCATGCACCTAATCATCCTGCAAGAGTACATATCAACAAATTTCATCTTATTTAGACCCTAACCTATATAGTCAAGGAGACTAGAAAGATTGATACTTTGCATGCACTTAAGATGCTTACTGACACCATCTTTCAACATACAAGCTAGGTTTCTCATACTCTTACTAGTGAGGGTAGATATGACAAGGCTTCATATAAAACTGCTACCATATGAAATAACTATTATATATCATATAGTGTTATATACACTAGACCTAAGGAGCAGGAGGATATCATGCAACCTACTCATTGGGGTGTTTTTATAGACCTAGATGATATCATCCTTATTATGCTTCAACTATCTACATTTGATTTGGACACCTTGGCTAAACTTCCTGAGTATCTTTAGTATTTCACTTGTTGCAAAAAATTATTAGACTTGTTAAATTTTAATTATTTGTTTAATTTGAAAGGTAATAATTAATTTTCATGTATAAAACTCAATAATGTATATGAATTCTTTTATGTTGTAGTAGGATTTTGGATGTCACATGAGGATGTGTGTTATTGATAATATGTATGTATATACCTATATGAAGGTGATTTTTTAATAATTAATTAATCAATTTTATAGTTCATTATACATGTATGTTGTTGTATATATACTGAAGTGACTAAAAATGATATTTTGTTTGTTTAGTTGATCGCCACTCTAGAAACTCTGCCATCTATTCATGAGGGAGTAAATGTAGGCTTTACTGCTATGATTTAATCTACACAAAAACTCACTAACACACATGAGAGTTATTTCAATGCTTAAGTGTAAATATAGATGTGGTTTTTTAATAATTATCGTTTGTAATTTTGTAAATAGTTGACACATGGAATACTTGTCTACACAGACTCTTTCTATGATATTTTTTGGTCTCATTGAAATGATTAACAGGCATGATGTGGTATAGTTGATAATTTAATTTGTAATTTTTCTATTATATTTCAATGATTTAGTCAATTGGCTTAAATGTTTATGAGCTAATTTTGAATTTATATTTTATACACATATATGTTTACAAGGATCCATCCCTTTCATTATCATTATCATTCCATTAAATCCTATTAATGATATGTTTCACACTCTCATTCACCAAAGTGAACCTATAATTGACCCTATTGAGCGTTAGTCCCAAATTGACCATGACTGCCAGCTTGTGGTAGGTGCACCTATGAATAATTTTATTTTTATTTTTTAAATTTAACTTGATAATTTTTTAATTATCTTTTTCTAGTACATCTAAAGTGTATGATAATATTTGCATATGAAAAATTGGTGCCATATGTGAGTTTTGAGTAGAGGAGGACTCATAGTCTTCCAAACTTGACAGCTCTAGTTGTGAGCAAGGCATCCAAGGGAGAGGCTTCTAAAGACAAGGAGAAGAGAGTGATGCATCTTGATGATTAAGATCATGTCTTGTGACATTCTTTTGTATGCCTATATGGCTTGATGTATAGTTTTTAGAATTATATGTCTATACAACATTGACCCAGGATATTCTATCAAGTGTTCACATTTTGTACACCTTTATATGGTTTTTATGGATATTATATACATTATATATTGTTTAACATTTCACTTTTTAAATATTCCTTTCTTTTATTTTAGTTTTGGATTTTAATACAACTTATTAATATTCTATTACATGCTCAAATTATTATATGCTTTAAAACTTTGTTGAGCATTAAAAATCTACCTTGCAGTCTATTGAATATTATTGAAATGTATGATAAATTTAAGGATAATTATGCCATGAAATTATTACAAAATGTTTTTTAAGTGATCAAAGAATATGTTTTTTGAAGTATAAAAAACTATTTTTGTGTTTTGGTTTGGTTGGTTGTTAAATAGCTAGAATATAATACAATTGTTAATGTGATGCAAGTAGACCAATCCACTTTCTCAAACTTATGAAATTAGACCACATGATCACTCTTAATCACTCTATTAATGTCCAATATTGACTTATGTAGGACTCTTTTAGGTTTCCAATTAGGTTTACAACTTGCCTCTATTCATAATAAATAGGTAATATTCTTAGATTAGAATTTTTAAGACTAATGAGATCATTATTTATATTATATAGGGGTTTATAAACTCTCAGGGATGTATTCCATAAGCCTTTAATGTTGTTTATGCTTAAATTTATTTATAGGATAATTAACATGGTTCTTGACCTATATATAGTTTTGCAAGGTCTAAAAATGACAATTTATTTCCAAGACACTTTATTAATTTTAAACCACCTCCATTACCTTGAAAATAACTACCTATATCCCCATTATAGGTTTAAGAATTCAACATTTGTCTTCTAAAAGTTAACGTGTCTTTTGGCTCTCTTAATAAGAGCTTTGGGTCTATATTCAGACGTATAGGAACACAATCCTCAATATATATTATTCTATATTTGAATTTGATATAAAACCTATTAAATATTATTCAAACTACCTTATTTTATCATTCCCTGATGTTTCAAAACATTTTTGGGGTTAAGACTATTTTTATAGGAATTCTAATGTCTTAAACCCTAGACTGAGTTTACATAGTCCTATTCTTAGTCGAGAGTAATAAAATAGGTTTAGAGATTCTTTGTAGATTTATTCTTGGATCCTTTTCATCTCATAAACATATTTTATATTTTAATTTAAAGTTTCAATTGGATTTTATCCTTGATTTGTCTTAGAAACACAAGAAATTACTTCTTAACTTGGCTAAGTTTACTTATCTTTAACCTTGTAGACTTAGACGGGATAATTTATTTCATTATACAAACCTTGGTTATCTGAAACCACTTGAAACACCTCATTTTTAATCTCTTCCTACTATCCAAAAAAATTCATAGCATTTTATTGATTAGTAATTGAGCTATAAGCTTTTGATATCCAAAAACCCATGTTTTATATCTTTGTATAGGCCTACCTAGACACAATCATTAATATCTCTTTCTATAATGAATTACATACCCTAAAACCACATAAATATATTAAATTACCTTATATATCATCTCCTTATCAAATTTATTAGGATTTGAATTTTTTGTTTGAGATTTTTACCACTTTTAATGAGCTAAACCTGAATTAGGGTTTTTCTATATGTCATAGTCCCTAAGCCTAACATAAATGGAAATTTCACCTTTTGTCACTACTTTTATGAACTTAAATACCTTTTTATTCTATTATCTCATTTACCTAACCTTTTTAACCACTTTTCGTTCTTGAACAAGCTTTTAATTGCTAAAATAATGAATATTTCTTTAACTGTTACAATTTTAACTAAGAGTACAAACCTGCGAGCATAAATATGGTAAAATATCAACTTTTAATGAACTTTAAAGGTTAATTTCATCTTTAATATACCTTAAAATACTTTTTTTACTTATAAAATAATTCATTAGGCGCCATAATCATGAATGTATGTATTAATACATTTATTTATCAGATTGTGTCATAAAAATCAATATTTGTAGACTTTTATAAATTGAAAAACACCATAATAGTGTGAAGTCAGATCAAATAGATATCATAATTATACTTAAAATTATATAATAAAATCAATTTATTCATGTAAACCTTCTTTATTCATATAAGCTATGAATACATACACTTTGACCTCTGCAAGTCTTTGGCAGACTTTTTTCTAGGCCTTCTTAGAGACACGTTACTTCCTTATTATTACTTAATTCAACCTTTATTTCATTTATTATCTCCTAATATATTGTATTGAACCTTATAAACTTATAAAAACATGTATAATATTAGTTTGGTTTTCTTTCAAGACCAAAAATCCCTCTATTAGCCTTTCCCTCTAACAAATATGCTAATATTGATTTCCTCCTATGTTGCATGAGTCTAGATGAGGTTTAAAGCAAATTTTGGGTTAAAGGACATTTAAACCAGTTTAATTGAACCTAAATATCCTTTTAATAAGGATCTCAACCTTCATAAAAATGTAAAACTCCTCTAATTGCATTATCAAGTATAAAATGTTAAATAGACATTTCTGCTTCGAAGACCTCTTCTTCAAAATCCATCACTTCCAACGCCTCAAGATGTGAAAATTACATTTTTTCCCATATCCCTAGGCTTAAAATCCATCTAGATACCCTTTTTTCAAAACTTCTAGCCTCAAAAAACATTGAAAAGAAATGTTGTCAAGATACAAGCCACAGTTGGAGATCTCAATCTCTAAGGCCTTGTGGCTAAAAAATGGAATCACCACCATGTCACGGGTGGAGGTTAACCTATAGGGATGCATTATTGGCATTTTATTATTTATTATTAGGAGACAAAACACCCATTTCAACTTGAAGATGATATGTCCCTATAAGATGAAATTGTTATTCTCAAGGCAAACTTTTGATAGGCATAAATTTCAAATCATAAGTTGTATATATGAATCAAAACAACCCTCAAATGCATGTAAAAGTCCTATAATTACACCCCAAATACATAAAATTAAAAAACATAAATGAAATTATGGTAGAGGATTCAAGGATCAATCCTAAAATGTAACTTTTATGTAGATAAGAGATAGGTTCTTTGCCTCAAATCAACATTTTCACTTTTGAGACCTCCATTTAAAAATACATCACTTATAACACCTATATATCTGCAATTTATGTGTTTTATCACAACAATGGACTCATAATCCATGTGGATACCCTTTCTTGAAATAATTTTGGCCTTGAGTAACATTGATAAGAAATATTGCTAAGATACAAGCTGTAGTTGGATATCTCTATCTCTGAGGCCTCATGGCTAAGAAAGGAAACATCCACTAAGTTGGGGTTCATGATTAACCTCTATGGCCACATTATTTAAATTTTAATATGCCTAGTTAGGAGATTTATCACCCATTCTAGCCTCAATATCCCTATAAGGCAAAATTTTTATTTCTAGGTAATCTTTGGATAGGTGTAAAATGAAAACCATAAGTCATATATATGAAATGAAAGAACTGTCATGTTCATTTTGAAGTCATCTACTTTCACCCCTAAGCCTTCATGAATCAAAACATTAATGAACAAGTGGTAGAGGATTCAGTGATTAGTCCTAAAATACAACTTTTATGTATTAAAAGACACATTCTTTGCCTCCAATAAACATTTCTATTTATTTGACCAATTCTTTGAAATCTATTACTTATAACATTTTAGTATGTACAATATACATGTGTTCACATAGCCATGGCCTCTAAATCCATGTTGATACCATTTTTTTTCAAAAATCCTAACCTCAAGCAACATTGTTAAGAAATGTTATTTAAATTCAAGCTGTAGTTGTATATCTATATCTTTGGACCTCGTGGTTGAAAATTGATATTTCCACCATGTTTAGGGTGGTGATGAACCTCTAGGACCATATTTTTGGCATCCAATTATCACATAAAGGATGAAAGACCCATTCTAATCTCAACATAACATTTATCTTTAAGGAAAAAATTTGTTTTCTAGGAAAGCTTGAGTATCTTGAGGACTCCAAAGTGATAAAATATCATTGGAGGCCATCCTCCAACCCTAAAGTAAGCTTCAAGACCTTCTAGGTTATCTTTCCATCCAATAAAACCATCCAAACACATGTTTATGTTTTAAAATACATGCACACAACTAGGAAGAGGGTCTATAGACTTGAAATTGGATTTTTTAGTAATTTTTTGAATTTAACCCATTGATCCAAAGATTGGAAAGAGTAGAGGGAGTCCATATAGTCCTAGCATAAAAATAATGAGCTTGTGAAACCTCCTATAACTCAAGATACAATTTTTTCACTAAACTGGTATACTTACCACCCTATGAGATCCTAGGTACACAACAATTGGTCTCACATTTGTACATTACTTGAGGAGAGAGAAAAATAAAAAATACACACATGCACATGCAAAAATGGTGAAAACCAGTCTTCAAGGTGGCTAAAATTTCCATAACTCAAGTTTTAGTGATCCAAATGTTTTGAAACTTTATGTACATGTGATCCAAGGTTTTTCAAGGTAATGAATGTGTTTTAAATATTTTTAGGCCAATCTATGAAGGGTTTATAGCTCACTATGTAAAGGTAAGACTTGTTTTAGACCTAATTGAGTGAGTGGGCATCTAGTATTGCCTCACCAAGGATAAATGGCTTAAATTTGAAGTACATATCAGATTATAAAAAGTGAGAAGACTTCAAGAATACAGAGTTATCTAGTAATGGTGACAACCACATGAAGTTGGAAGCTAATTTGGCACCATTAACTTACAAAAAATATGTTAATATGTATTAAATTTAAATTTATATGAATTACCTAAGAAATAAATAAATTTGGATAAAATTAAACACATTCACATTTGATAAGTCAACATACCTTGGGAGTGTTGATGCACTTACATGTCTTAATAGGTTCATATAGTGTTTAAGAAACACTTCTCATTTATGGATTCACATATTTCATTGCATGAGTTATTGGTTTTGATAATCCTATTATCCTTGGTGGAATAGAGGTATAATAGGGTGATTGTTTCACAAATATAAATTAGTTGGTGGTTGAGAGACACCATGGATCAATAGTTAATCTTTGATTTTGAAGATGATCTATACTATTTAAAGTGAATTATGCTCCAAACTTAAGTCTAAATCTAAACTAGGACGAGTATTCACAATCAAGCTAATCTAAGGTAAATTGATAAAAATGGATCAAAAGGAAGGGTAGGGAAGAAAAGAGAAGTGTTTTTTATCTTTAATTAAAATATTATCACAAAGTTATAATTTCATCTGAATATGCATTTAACAAATATGTAACATGAATTAGCATAATATCAAATCTTATCACATATCAAAATAATATCAAAATATGAAAATATGCAAATAAGAAGAAAATTTACTTTAAGAATTTTACCCCTAAAAGCAAATAACATTAGCCCAAATGCAAGAAGAGTAAAGAAAGAAAATTAAACCTAAGAACTTTCATCTATTCTAGAATTAGCGCAAATTAACAGCTCTGGATTTAAAGATGCACATCCATAATTCACAAGAACCATTCAAATCTGAAGATGAGATTAGAAAAATGAGAGAGCATCCATGATATTAATTCACACAAAAAACTGTGGACAAACATTGTAGAACTCCTTGATTATATTAGTTTTCTCAACAGTTTAAAATAGTTTTTTGGCTCCAAAAACTCTCCCTTTTTACAATTGACAATACCTCTTTATATAGACAAATCATGAGGTATGCTGGTCAGTAATGAAAAAAATACATTTGTACATGTGTATAGGACAAATGTATTATGTGTTACATTCCAAAACAAATGACATTTTCTAATATACTGACCTATAAGCAATGTACTATACAATTTGTACATGCCTTTACTAAAAGAATATTCCTTTTCCAAAATATACAATGGTAGTCACCAAAGAATATTCCCAATCCAACTATGTTTGGAACCTTGATTTTATTATAACCATCTACCTTCCTTGCAGGATCTTCATTATATAATATTGGTCATTGATCAGTTGCAGGTCCACAATGGATCTCATAAACAACTCATTTTTATAATCTCATAGGTTATTGAGACCTTTCTTAACTCTCTCCAAAGATTTTTTGATGCTCCTAACATCTCCTATCTTTTCCTTAGATAAAAATAGTAGGCCCATGATATTATTATTATCAACCCCTATCTTCCCTTGACCTTGGTTCCTCACCTCCATGAATTGAAAAGTTCTATGCTTGAACTCCTCATTAGTGATAAGTACCAAAAGATTAAGTGAGGTGGGCTCTTTGATTAAGCTGTCTAACACGTGTAGCATTTCATCTTCTTATTTTTTGAGGTCCTTATAAATGTCCTCCATCTACTTGGACTAACTGCTCAGGGCTTTGGTTTTATGAACCAATATAGTCATATCCATATTTAAATGGGCTAGGTTAACTATCCTAAAAGCAAGGACTTGATTCTTGATCAAGGCACTGGTAGCCTACCATTGGCCAACTTGGTCTGTAGCCATGGAAGTTTTCTTACTTATTGCCTCTTGTTTGTATTTGACTAACTTTAAATAATTGAATAAGTCAATCATAGTTTCCTAAAATATCTTGAATCTATCTTCTTGAATTGACAAGGTGGAAATCTCTTCTAAATTATTCTATTATTGGATCATGCCTTTGATGATAGTATGTAATTGATTAGATTGGGCTTGAGCTAGCTTCAATGGGTCCTCTTTAAAGATAGGAACCTCACCAAGCCTCTATCTTTCTACTGGAGTCAAATTAGTAAATTGTTCCACTTTTTGAAAGGTGAATTCCTCTCTATAAATCATGGACTTATTTTCTATCACTCTTTCCAAGATTTTTGTCTCTAGATTAAATTGAACCCACACTGATGATTGAGTCACTTATGGAGCTATTATTACTATTTGTGCTCCACCTAATGCTCCTAAGGAAGCCATTCTTTTCTCCCCTTCCTTTTGTAGAGATACAATTCATGGCTTAAGGTCTTCATGCATAGTGATGTTGAAAGACTTTGTTATTACCCAAAGATGGTGCAGAGTATGTACTTTATACAATTGCCATAGTGGCCATGCATTTCTTCAAATTTATCCCTAGTGGTTTACACTTTAGTTTTAAATTTAATTTTTCTTTCACATATGATAATTCAACTCTCTTAGGCTTGATTATGATTAATACAGGGTTGAATTAGAGCTTAAGTGCATGTTAGGACTCTTATAAAGGTCTTCTTAATACTTTAATGGTGGTAACGAGTTCAAATGATGAGCTTTATGGTATCCCTGTGGTATTTTTACAGCACTTTGCTCATTAATATTTGAAAAGTGGCCATTATATTTTGAAAATTCCACCTTGATCTCGCAAAATTGGATTGTCCTTTGCATATACTATTATAGAACATTGATCTCAATCTAAAGTATCAAATGCAATTGGCCACCTTTTGATGTTCCTCACGATTTTGACCCTTGTCACTTCTACATTTGCTTTGAGCTTTGTTAAAATGTCAACATTGATCTCACATTGTTGGTATGATTTGCATAGATTAATCATGCTTCATAGATCTTAATCTACTTAATTATGCCTCCTTCTCTATGCAGTGTTAATCATAATGTGTAAACTCATCCAAATACTATCGATCTTTGAAATATGCTCAAACTTTAATTTATGGCTCATGACCATGCCACATGTCGTATCTAAATTTATCTTTACGGATTATGGATTTTGAATTTTTAACCTTCACCACACACTATCAGATATTATTTATCTAGATTAACATGATCCACTAGATCTTGATATGAGGGGTAGAACACCATTAGTTTCTCAATTATATTTCACTGAGATTGTGACACTTATCACTTTTTCACTTATCTTGGGGCTTTGAGTCATCAACGTCGATCACACTCCATCTGATCTCATTCACCCAAGTAAATGCACATCATCGATTAAGGCTCTTGACTTGCTTAGTTTATATGCATTGTCTGATTAACTCTTCCTGAGCAAATGCGTACCATTGATCCTTAGATGAAAATGATATTTAAGTTAGGTTCAAGAAAATAAAGAAGTTAGCATAAAGTTTATAGTTGATGGTTTTATTTCATGTTAATAAAAATGGGTAAAATGTTAGGATAAACATCTTAATCTAAGTTCTAAACATAATAAAGGGGACCCCATGAATAATAGAATAAATGGCATAAATTCCTATGATAAGGATTTTAATTAAAGTCTAAAACATAAAAAAAAGACTCGACAGTTAGTTAGACCATGTGGAAATAAAAGAGACCAAGGGAGCTTAAGTCATAAAGGGCCCAAGCATGAAATTTTTAGATTAAGGTTTGGTCATGTTAATAAACATGGATAAACCTTGGGATAAAAATTGAACTAGGTCTGTGGTATGACTAATCATTTTTGCGTAAATTATTCTTGCCAAATTTGAATCTAATTCAAAAAACCTGATGTAGGGTAATTTGGATGAGGGTTTTGGGATTCTTTTAGTTTGATTTTCAATAGACCAAAGGCTAGTAAAAGTCCAAATTGACATAAAAATCATGAAACCTAGGAATTTCCCATTCCAAATGGACTCCATTGGAGCTAAAACCTAAAACATAAATAGCTAATATTAGCAACCTTAGGCAAGATTAAGTCAAAATTATGAATAAATATACCAACCAAATCATGTGTGAGTGATCTTCAAATGAAAATAGCATGCTAATGGTACTTTGATCAAGTGAATTTTAAATTTTAAGTTATAAATTGGTACAATTTAAAACAAGGTTCCCCATTTTTTTAGAAATGGGGGTATGTTGAACTCAATAGGGAGTTCAATCAAAGGAAGCACTAAGATCATCTCTATTCTTTATGGTAACAATAATTGTTTCATGATCATATTCATGAACCTTCTAATGGCCTACCCTGATATTTGTGCAACTGAACATTGGTTGTAAGAATCAAATTTGAATAGTGATGTATATTCCATGTACTTCATAGTCTTCAAAAAACCATACATTTAAAGTTTTTATAGGACAATGTTGAAACCAAGTTCCAATAACTACCTCAGACCCAATGGGATAGTGAATGTTTTCGTTATATGTGATTGTAGAAGTCAATTTATATTTTTCCTTTACACACTGGTGTAATTATTATACTATCCCAAACTCATTATCCTCATCTAAAATGACTGGATAAACATTATATACATTATAAAATAGAACATGATTTGATAACATGATATATTGATATATTTATCAAATTTAGTACATGAAACACATGTTATATATATGGTACCTGGTTTCACTAGATCAAATATATGGTAAAATTCATGTCATGATGTCAACTTTGTGAGTTGTAAATATAGTGGACCCTGATAAGTGTCAATTGGAAATAGATGCCTATAACTCCATTAATCCACCCATTCTTTTGTATCACATTTGCTCCAAACAAAATTAATGCATGCAGAATAAAAACATGCCATATACCTTGAATGAACCATATATCAACCTATGTTTGAGCTAAAAAATGAGTTTAATTCACTCAATCATTTTACTATCAAAAAATCTTCATATCTTTTAAATTATTAATCCTCCATCAACCAAAAATATCTATGAACAATGGAATTTTATTAAGCACCATGGCCCATATTTTCAGTACACCATTCAACAATGTTTTTTGCATCTATCAAATTAGCAACATAATTCAACTCCTCTATTGCAAGTAAGTAGTCTTTTGACACATGATATTCCACCATCATGCTTCCTTTTTAATCCTTGATTAAGTGAAACTTCAAATAAGTTGTACACTAGTGGTCACATGCATGCTATTAAACTAGTAGAACATCCATGTATTCTTAAATTATGACATGCAATTATTTGACAAAATATAATGTTGATTGAAAGTAATGTTCCTTTCACTCAATTTTCCATATAACATCTAAAAAATATCTTGCACATACTTTGAAGAATGTGTTAATTCATTACTGACATAAAAGTGGTACTTCCTTAATATATTTTGATCATGCTATGTACTTTCAAGTAAATGCATGAATGATATATGCACAAAAAGAGAAACCTATACTAAATTTTAGGTGATTGAACCTCTCTTTATGGTTTTAATGTGTAATTCTCTACAAATTCAACTAATGAAGCAATAGTACCAAGTAGAAATGTGTCCTTAACTTGAATTATTTATCTACCATCAATCTCCATGTGTGTGCCTTGCATACTAATATATAATTTCTTCCCTGAATTTATCCATAAACTTGGAAGAAGGAATTTGTTTTGTAACAAGGTTACACCTTTTAAATTCCTTTCCATCTTTTAATTGATATGTCATAGATTTATATTTACTAAAACCAAAAAATTATTGTTCGAGTTTACGTGTACTCTCCTCATGGGTATGCCAAAGAATAATACTGTGTCCCATTTTTTGGCATAAAGAGGCCACATACAGTTCCAATCTCTCCTAAAATTGTCTTGAGTTTGGGTCATTGATATCAATAAAAAATTATGTTTTATATTATATATACAAATATGTAGTGTAAATAATTTTTTCCAGAATGTTTTTAAAATCATTATGTATTTATTTTGATTTATTTTTGAATATTTTTCTAAGCACCTAGTAAGGCATAGTATTATACATTGACCCAGGTATAATTTTTCAATTTTGGCAATCCACCATAAATGTTGTAAGTTCCATCCAAATATGCCTATTGAAACAAATGTCCATCTCACCTTTCATAAAAAATTGATGGAATACATTTGCTTGCTGATTTTGGTATGGCTTCCACTTCACACTCCTAAAAACTGTTATTAATATGTAAGGTACAATGAACATGATAAAAAATATCATAATGCATCAAAAATTCAAATTGTTACCTACAACAAGTAGTATGTTGTGATTGATTTTCACATAGAAGGGTTTGACCATTTTAAAACATATTTGAATAATATAAATCTATTGATATTTTTAAATAAATTTAGAGTACAATTATGTTTGAGTCATATCCAAAAAATGTTTAAGATGTGGTTCATGGTTATAATAATCAACTCTTATTTTCACTGAATCTATGATATTAGGTGATACCCTTATGTTATCTTTCTGAAATTTTTCAATTAAATATTTTAGGGCAATGGCTATAGTCTTGTATTTCTATGAGATTCTACTAGATATAACCAGCAAGTCATTATTACTAGAAACATCAAGTTTTTTATGTCTCCCAATTTGTTTCATTAGTGTTTTTATGTTTATGTGTGATGCTTAGATTATTTGTCTAATAAATCATTTATTCTTTGTTTGACAGCTTACCATATAAATTGTAATAACATGTCAATCAATGTTATTATCTTTGGTGTGTTTGTTTACACATACTTGATGGTATACATTACGAAAATTTTCAATAATTGCCTTGTCAACACCATCAATATTAGATGTTATTTATTTTAGGTCTCATTTTATGCACTTTCATCAATTTAATAAATAATTGGCATCTTTGAGTTTCACTTATTTTTTAGAAGTGCTAGTCCCAAATTCTTTCAGGTTTGATTTTTATATGGTATGCAAAATTGTTTTTAGGCATTAGTTTCAAAATGTTTTCATCAATTTCAATCAAATACATGGGTCTTGTTTTTAAAATCCTAGGAGGTGTTCTTAGTGTTAAATTTGATTGATTTCCTATTTCCATATTATTTTCTTCATCACTAATTTCTTCATTCAATAGTGTTTTTTTATTGTTATTTTCACCAATCGGTGTTTACAAGAAATTTGCATCACCATGCATTCTATCATCATCACCAAAATTAAGAACCATAAAATTTAAATGCGGACTTCCATTATAATTTGGTGTATTATCAAATTTATCAATTGTACTTTCAAAATTTGGTATAATATCATTATTCATTTCATCATTATTTGTGACATTCAATTCATTAGGGATATTATACTTGCATGAAATTTTTTTCATTCATTACCTTTAATTTTATCTCTGGACTTCAAATTCCTTTGGTGTTTTACACATGAGCTTCTTCTTCTTGCTATTATGAAATCTGTCACCCATGATTGCACAAAGTTGTAAAATTTTAAGGGTGGGGATGATAATCCAATTATTAAAAAATAGACTTTTATGAAAAATAAAATAGAGTAGAGAACCCATGGGATAGAACTCTTGATCTATAAAAAGGATGTCAGTAATTTTTTCTAATTTTTTAACTACTAAAAAATTGGTGTATGTAGTCCTATTGCATATGTAGTATTATACATATGCACAAAACCCCCTAAAACTAAACCCTTAACACTAAAACCTTGATGTCTTGGACCCTATACCCTTAAACCTAAACCCTAACCCTAAACCCGAAGCCCTATAAACTCTAAATCATAAACTATTAAAACCCTAAACAAATCATTTAAGTCCTAATTACCATAATTGAGACTTAAAATTATGTTAACATGGCTAAATTTGGTCCAAATCACACCAATAACTATCCTAATTGACTAATTTACTCAATGTATGATGATATGGGGGCTAATCAAACCCAAAAGCACATTTTATGGTCATAAATAGTTTCAAGCAGCTCAAATTATCCTTAATTACCTTTGTGATTAGACACTAAACCATAAATTTTAAAACTTAAACCAATAAATTTAGCCTCTAGTAACATATTTTAGCATAATAATTACATTCATAGGGCTCAATTTGGTCCAAATCACATCACTCATTATCCGAATTACCTAATTCACTCAATTTGTGATAATGTTGGGGTCAATTAAGCCCAAAATCACATTATGTAGTCATAAATAATTGAAAGGATCTCAGTTTGGCCCTAATTACCTTTGTGATTGAACCTTATAACCTAAAACCTAAACCCTATATACCTATACCAAGGTAAATTTTAACGGTGAATATTTGTTAATTCATGAATATTCAAAATTTCTAATTTTGTTTTTGGCAATTTTTTAGGGTCGATAGATGGCTCTAGATCACCAAAAATTTATGAATATAAATTATTTTTGAGTTGGTTTGCTAACTATTTACAATAATATCTTAGATTACACTTCAATTCACCACATATATAGTATAACCACCCCCCTTGATATCAAACAAGGTAACAAGCAAAATAGGAACTGAGAAGGCCATACAATTAGAGGATCACATAATAGTGCCTACTGAATAACAATAGTGCTAATTAAAGGAACCAAATAATAGTGTTCAATAATAATACCTTATGGCAATGCTAAATGGAAGTGACAAACTATAATACTAGATGACAGTGCCAAATGGAAATACCAAATAGTAGCATCTACTCTATGACCATACGATAGAACAAAAAATTAGAACAATGCTACCACAAAAAGTCATAACTAAAATATAGCATCTACTCTATGATCAATTGATAAAATAAAATCATAGAACTGAAGTGTTGCATCCATGATCATCATGGCATATGGTGGGAATAGTAAAAGGACAAACCAATTATCAATAAAATATAGCATATTATCTTATTTTAAAGATCCAATAAAAAATCACACATAATCACAATACACTCAAAGTATAGGTATTTATAATTTTTTTAGTTTGTCATAAATTTGACTTTAACTGGTCAATAATATTAATGTAATTTTACATGTATAAATAGCCATTGATATCTCACTAGAAAGAAATAACTATAATAATATTTCACCCCCTAAAGATTATTTTGATGATGACATGCCACCACTTGAAGACGCTCCTCTAATTTTTAATGATAATGATCATAACACTCAAGTGGTAGAAAAGATTGTTGGTTCTCACAAAGCATAATGTTTAGGTAAAAAATCCACTCAAAAATCTTTACGAAGGAATAAAAGTAGATGGGAAATTGGAAGGTCCTTTAAGGTGGACTAGGCGACGAAATTTCCCTTCATAAAACCTATAGAGCTTGAAAATGTTGATGATACTCCAACAGAATGTAAATGTAAAATATGTAGCTAGAAACTAGGAAAGGAACATAAAATGTGATTGAAGCTGGACACAATTGAGAAACATTGTAGAGAAGTATATGTGATAGTGAAGCACGCGCGCGCACACACACACACACACACACACACACACAAACACACATGTGATAAGAACACACAAGTGAAAAAAATTATAAGAATGCATGCATGTAAGATATGCATGTGAGTATGAAAATGATAAGAAACATCAAAAACATCTTCTTGACAAAGGGGGAACAATCACATATTTTTTTGAAAAGTTATGCAGTCCTATCTAAAAGCCAAATATATATAGTTCTCTATTGTATGCCACATTCTAAAAAAAATACTTATTTTTGTTTTTTTAGATTATAATATTCTATTTCAACATAATGGATTTATAGATATTACACAATCACATTAGTCAGATAGTAGTGCTTAGAAAATGAAAAAATATTTAGAAATAGTTAAGAAGGAATATTTGAAATAAAAAGTTTAAAATTTATTATTCATTTCACTATCAATTGATGAGGTCAAAGTATTTAACAACACATCTTAGGTTTACGTGCATGTTTATACTTTTGAGAACTATTCAAGGCAAACTTTTCTATTAGCAGTTCATGAAATGCAAAAAATTACAATGCAAAAAATCTTCACAAATTGATTGTATCTAATTTGAAAGATAAAGTTGGGATGGATGATTATGCAATAGCTACAAAGCTGGTATATGTTGGGGCTTATGGTGCATCAATTATGTGTTATAATATAAATGGTTTGTGTGTTTGGATACAAATAATAATTGCCCCATATATGTTCCAATTCATTACATGGCTCATAGGATGAATCTTGCATATAAAATAATTAGCAAATTTGCTAATGTGGGAAAAGTGGAGGAGCTCATTTGTGACCTACATGCTTATATGCCAAGCATTCCAAAAAAACGATTAGAGTTCTAAAAATTTACAATAGGAGTGACTAATGATAAGAAACTATTGAAAGATGTGGATACAAGATGGATTTATATGTATAAACTTGCATGATGATTTTTTTAAGAATATCCATCATTTGTAAGTTTTATGTATAAATATTGTAAAGAAATTAACAAGGCAAAAGATTTATTATACCATTTAGAAAATTTGGAACACTACTAACATTATGTGGAATTCTCTCAATGTTGAAGGAAATCAATTTTTAATGAAACATGCTCTGAAGAGATCCATTTATATTGTTGATCTCATACAACTGAGAAAATGAGTATGTCAATCTCTAGATATAGTATACACTTCAAATGAAAAGATTCATGACCCTATTTTTAGAAGTTGGCAATGTTTGATAGATTTAAGGAACCTTGAGTGCTATTTGAAATTGAATATTAATGATCATCTTTATGTCATTGTTAATGGCAAGGAGATACCAATGCACACTTTCTACAAAAGACCTAATTTTGTAGGAGCTAAATCTAAAAAAATTTATGTAACACCTATTTTGTATGATACTATTCTTTCTCAAATTGAAATGAAACCAAGTATAGTTTCACAAAACTTATCAATAGAGATCAGAGATCATTTTTAAAGGGATGATTTATTTGAGGCCATGGTATTTGTGAATCCCATTTTCTAGGATCATAATAACAATCAAAAGCTAATTAGTAATTTATTTCACAAATATATGGGTTTTCTTGTAAATCATTTTGGTAAATTTTGAGAGGTCAATGGAGTTGAAATAAAATGTATTTTTTGAAAGGATTTACTGACATCTCAGTCAACTCATTTTGGAATTACAAAATTTGAGCAATATTTACTTCTAAGTGAACCAATAAAATATGGGGTAATTACGTGGATACAAAAAAAACTTTATCCAAATACTATACTGCAAGAAAGTCTAGGTGAATATTTCCTATTAGTTGAGATTTGTCAAACAATTATTCTAGGCTTAGTGGAAGATGAAAGAGTATTCAGTGCATTATCATTCATAAAGTCAAAATTTTGAAATCGATTGGATAAAAATTTAAAATCCTATTTGAGATTGTACATCTCATGTTATGATGTGGACATGTTTCCTTACAAAAATATCTAGCAACATGGAATTTTCTCACTAAAATAAGATGCATAAAAAATACAATGATAAATAAAGAGGAAGTAAATAATGACATTGAGTATGTCACTAACACGGTAGATGTAACTGTTACTGGTGATGATCAAGTTTGTGCAAGATTGTTTCAACTACCAGAGTATTAGTTGTATATTTATTGCAATTATCATATTCTAAATTCTAATTTACTCTAATTTATTATATTTTAAAATGTTATAAATACTAAATTCATTACAATTTTGGATAATATTGTCATTTGAAATATTCGATCCATTCATCATGAAAATTTCCATTTTATTTAATTATTTTTTAATTGTATTGTCATTTGAAATAATTTTAATTTGATATTATAGCACCATATTAAGAGTTTTAAATTTTATCTTAAAATATAAATTTCATGTCAAATACAATGGTGATAGAACACGAGAAGCCTATTAAACAACATGATTAAATTTAAAACAAAAAGAATAATTTAAAACAAAGATAATAATTAAAAAATATGAAAGATCATCAAATTCAAATTTACGCTTAGTCCAAATCCAAAGGAAAAAACAATTACAATCCATAACTAATTTCAATATTATGTTTGAATTTGTAATGCCCAAAATTTAAATCTCGAACACAGACAAAAACCATAATTCTTTTCAACACTAGTAGCATTGACAAACATAGATGTAAGGATAAACATAGCAACCCAAACTAACTGATTCAAAGATACAATTAAACATGTCAAATTACTTTTAAGTTTATAAAAACTCTACATGGCTAAACATGCTATTAGATGATGCTGAAATAAATATTTGGATAAATTTTTACAATATAATAAAAACTGGATTCAATCTAAATACTACCACCATTAAAAATAAAGTCTTGTTTTAGACCAAGGGTAAAAAAAAGAATAAAATTTTTCCAAACCAAATAATGCCTTGTTACATTTCTACCAGACACAGAAAAATAATGACTAACAGGCTTCGAGGAGGACCTATTAAAAATATCAAGAGGATCTGTAAAATAAATATAAACGGTTATTCATTAACATGCAACTCAAAATAAAAGGATACTGCTTATAGACTTTGTAAATCCCAAACACAACACACTTTTTTGAATGGTTTTGCAAACTAAACCCATAAGCAACATAATATTTTTGATTAAATTTAATTCCAAATGAATTATAAAAAATATAGAATAATCATATTTTAGTTATTTAAATTTATCTCCACTAATTTAAACATAAAATCAAACAATGCCAACCTCTAGAAATGATATACACTCTCTCAAGCTTCTTATGGCATGGTAATTCCTAAGAGACTTTAACAACTAAAAGAAACTAGTAAGTGAATAATTTTGACAATTATCTCTAGAAATGGTTTCATCAAAATACTTCCAAATGAGGTAGAAGGTTACATGTTGATAAAATAAATTATAATAGAAAATAATTAGAGGTTTTATATTTTCATTTATGTCAATTAACTAGTATAATCATTTGTCTACATCAGAATCAAGGTGGCTTAAGTTGATTTTCTTTTAAGTTTAAATAGCTTAATTTCATTGATTTATTTCCAATAATGAAGGAATCAAATTAATTTTAAGTGATCTAAATAAATCTTTATTTTATGATTTTGAGTCATTATCGTTACATTATTATTATTATTTTAATATGTGGATAATAAATCTAGATATATTTAATTTTATGATTCTTTTAGTCTTACATTTCAAAGTTACATTGTTTTGGTCATAATAATTTGTTTAACAAATAATATTTTGCTACATACCTAATACTAAATCCATTTAACTTGAATGTTAATTTTTATAAAAAATTAAATAATTATTCAAAACACTATTTGATAATAAATCCTCACCAAGGTTGCTTCTAATTACAAAGGTTTGTAATCACAAAGTTTAATAGCCCACTTGTGTATGTATTAATGAATACTCTCATTATACCACCCTAATAGTACTCTTCCATTGCTGCCAAATATACAATAATGTTGTGATAAAGTAGATAAAGTATATTAGAAAAGGGAAATCGATAGTCAATAGGAGTGATACTTGTGCCAAGAACATTCTTCGACTTTCAAAATAAAACCTACAATTCAATGATGAATCTTAATTATACTTTTATAAAATAGGATCATACTTAATTTTAATCAATAAGGGCTCAAGGGGTTACCTAAAATGTTTTTTCAACATTAATAAATTCATTTCCAACCCATAAAATTGCTCATACATAATTAGTGTAAACTTTCACTAAAAGCATGGAAATAATTGACTATTTCCCCACTACCCACTTATTACTATGAAGTTTTAAAACTAAAATGGTGAACCCAGAAGTGTACAAGGACCCCTAATATAATAATCAACAAATCCAAAGCTGAAGGGATCTAAATAAATGGTTTACCCACTAGTTTATACAATAAACCTCTAAAATTACTTTCTCGGGATAGTCCATATTATAATTGTAAAAGTATTCATTTTCGAAGTGTGTATTTTCATAGCATAGAATTTTACAATATTTCAAGATTAAATTGTCAAAGAGTATTGACCATCTTATAAAAATGGGTCAAGAGTATGACTCAAATCTATGCAGTGAATCCTAAAATATTATAAACTATCCATTAACAAGAAGGTGACTACATCGCTAAACTATATTCTACATGTTTCATGTGTGGTTCATTATCTTATATCATATTTCATTTTATTTTATCTTATTTTATTTTTCATTGAACTGGTTTGAATGGCTATAACCAATCCAGCTAAATATTTCTTAGACTAACGACAACTCCAAACGCAAAATTATGGGATTTACATTAAGTCAATTATTTTAAGATAACTTTCAAGATTGCAACTAAAAATAACCACTGGTACAAGAACACACACACACACACATAGATATATATATATATATATATATATATATATATATATATATATATATATATATATATATATATACACAAAATTCCATTACAAAATCAATCAAATAAGTTTTTTTCTATATCAAAAATAATACTTAAAAGGGTGTTTAGAATTAGAGAATGACATATAAATATATCTCTTTTATCCTATAGAAATCAAAATTACACAAAAACATCTACACAATCTCTAGTTAGGCTAATAACATACAATGACCACTTCCCTACAAACATTTATAAATAAAAATAACATCAAATATCTCTATGAAATTGATATGGGACTCTTTTTATTGCATTATAAAATTAGACAAGGGATCAGTTAAAAGATAAGAAAGTACACATGTCCTCATAGAGATTTTTCTTCCTTTTTTTAGAGTCAGAAATAAGATAACAGTGAGACTAACATTGTTCTAAAACATGGTAATGTGAATATAAACATATAGTCCATTCATACAATTAATGTTAAGAGGGTAATGATTAAAATCCACACAACAATAAAATAAAACTAGCTTCATCACAATATTAATTATCACATACTTTGTCATCAACAGTTCAATCTAATCACAAAAGTTATTATCAAGTTATTCTTCTTTAGTCATTAGCATTAGTTTTGGCATATGAGAGATATAAGAAAATCAACATTTCAAATACACCTCACTTCAATCATTGTCTCTATAAATTTCTCATTCTTGTGTTCGTGTCTACATGAAAAGAGTCTCACTCAAAGTTTTTGAAAACACACACACACACACACACACACACACACACACACACACACACACACACACACACACACACACAAACGCGCGCGCGCGCGCGCGCATGCACATGCATGCGCATACACACATGTGCTTGCGCGCGCGCGCATGCACACGCACACACACACACACACACACACACACACACACACACACACACACACACACACACACACACACACACACACACATTTTACATGAAAGTATACAACTATATATACTAGAGAACAATAGAATAAACCCAAATATCGACTAGCTCACAATAGGCCTCACCTTCTTATTCATAATCAAATATTGTATCTATTCATCCCTTTCTGAATTAATTCTCAACTTAGATTTTTGAATATAAATATTATGAGCTTAATTTACCAGATAATTTTTTGTCATACATATACCATCATATAATATCTGTATATATAAACCAATAACTATATTATAAATTACTAACCTAGACTACCATACGATAAAATAGGAATCCAAATTCTCTTACATAAATATATAATAAATATTATATATAAATAATAAAATATAAATATAAATATATTTCATATAGTAAGAATTTTAAATTAATGATATATAAAATAAAATAATCATATGAAAAATTGATCCTTTAAATAAACAATGAATTAAAAATAATAAAGCAAAAAATTATATATTAACAATTAAAACAAGATTTCAATAAAAAAAAATTGGTTTATAAATGTAAACCCTAGGCTGACAGCCATGGCCATTGGCCAGGGTGCCAAGAGGAGGGTGTGAGGGGAAGGCTAGTTGGCCCAACCCATTGTCCTTCCCTACAATAAGAAGGGGAAGTGGTCAGCTCAACCACCACCTGTTGCCTCCTATATAAACATAAAACATATGTTTTTTTTGATATATTATTTATTAAAAAATATGCAAACCTGTGCTGTGGTATATACATTAACATCAATTTAATCAAACTTTATTATTATTATTATTATTATTATTATTATTATTATTATTATTATTATTATTATTATTATTATTGATCGATACTTGGGAAAAATACGGTCCCAAGGCCATAATTAAAAATAACTAAAAAACCAAAGTAGCATGGCTTAATGGTAAAACCATTGAGGCATTTAACTAAATAAAAACAAGAATGACCAACATCTAATATTTTTTCAAAAATTAACTTTCAGGCTATTTTAGAAAAATAATAAAGTTACAAAAACTACTCTACAATCTTTTATCAGCCATGAGAACTTAAATTCCTTGCCAGAGACTTAAAAATGCTACAAACTTTCCTTTTTATTTACAACAAATTTTAATTCTTCTTGATTACTTGATTTATCTAAGAACTTGCTCTCCATACCATTCACCATTTCAGTTTTTTCATCAATAACTTTTTTATTACTATTCATGTCCTTCTCTCTCTTTTGTCACTATTATTGACAATCTTAGAAATTAGAGAAGAAGGAATAACTATTTTCTTACAAAAATATGAAATCTTTCCTAAGGAATATTCCAATACTTTCCCAGTAGGCAATCCAAGATTACTATCTAGACTCATGGTAAGGAACTCCTCAAAATTTTCCTTCCCCCAAGAAGAAACTAATTTTCTCTTAGATTTGGGGAAAGACATAGAAACATGACCCACATGAGATAAATATATACATCTAAAGGAAATACCTTCAAAATAAATGTGCTAAGAACAACACCTCTCCTTGAATTTTATTACAATATTTTTAGGCAAAGCTTTAGAGATATTTAAACTGATCAACAATCTAGCAAATGTAGTATGGGAGAAATTAAGCGAAGTGACACCAATTTAAAATAAATTTCCCATAGCTTTACCAATCACTGAAAGCCTAGATTCATTCCAAAACTAAAGAGGGATATATGGAGTCCTTAGCTAGATTGAGTAAATAAAAATAGTTTTAGTTAATGGGTG
>JARHVA010002407.1:2002500-2007500 GCA_037957365.1 Torreya grandis
AATTGATTTATTTCCAATAATGAAGGAATAAATTTAAGATTAAGTGATCTAGATTATTATTATTATTATTATTATTATTATTATTATTATTATTATTATTATTATTATTATTATTATTATTACTACTACTACTACTACTACTACTACTACTACTACTACTACTACTACTACTACTATTATTATTATTATTATTATTATTATTATTATTATGTGGATAATAAATCTAGATATATATTATTTTATGATTCTTTTAGCCTTACCTGTCAAAGTTACATTCTTTTGGTCTTGAAATTTTGTTTTACAAATAATATTTCATAACATACCTAAGACTAAATCCATTTAAATTGAATGCTAATTTTTAAAACAAATTAAAAAGTATTCAAAACACTACTTGATAATAAATCCTCACCAAGGTTGCTTCTAATTATGAAGGATTATAATCACAAAGTTAAATTTCCCATTTGTGTATGTATTAGTGAATACTCTCAGTGTACCACATTAATAATACACTTTCACCGCTATCAAATATAAAACCATGTTGTGATAAAGTAGATAAAGTATATTAAAAAAGGGAAAATTGATAGTCAACAAGAGTGATACTTGTGCCAAGAACATTCTTCGACTTTCAAAAGAAATTATATAATGCATTGATGACTCTTAAGTCTACTTTTATAAAATAGGATCATATTTTTATTTAGGCAATAAGGTCTCAAGGGGTTGCCTAAAGTTTATTCTCAACATTACTAAATTCATTGCCAACCCATAAAATTGCTCATACATAATTAGTGTAAACTTCCACTAAAAACATGGCAACAATTGACTATTTGCCCACTATCCACTTGTTACTATGAAGTTTAAAAACTAAAATAGTCAACCCAAAAGAGTCCAAGGACACCTAATATAATAATCAACAAATCCAAAACTAAAGGGATCTAAATAAATGATTCACCTACGAGTTTACAAGACAAACCTCTAATATTGATTTCTCAAGATAATCAATATTACAATTGTAAAAGTATCCATTAACAAGAAGGTGATGACTTCACTCAACTATATTCTACATGTTTCATGTGTGGTTCATTATCCTATATCATATTTTATTTTATTTTATTTTATCTTATTTTAATTTTTATTGAATTGGTTTCAATGTCTATAACCGAGCCACCTAAATATTTCTTAGACTAATAACAACTCCAATCATAAAATTATGGGATTTACATTAAGTCAATTATTTTAAAATAATTTTAAAGAGTGAAACTTGAAATTACCACTGGCAACAATTTCTTTGTAAACATTTTGAAAAACACATATGAATATCAGAAAGAATATATATATATATATATATATATATATATATATATATATATATATATATATATATATATATATATATATATAATTCCATTACAAACTCATTCGAATAAGTTTTTTTTTATATCAAAAATAATGCTAAAAAGGGTGTTTAGAATTAGAGAATGAAATTTAAATATATCTCTTTTATCCTATACAAATCAAAATTACACAACTTCGACACAATCTCTATTTAGGCTAAAACCATACAATGACCACTTCCTTACAAACATTTATAAAGAAAAATAACATCAAATATTTGTGAAACTGATATGGGATTCTTTTTCTTGCATTATAAAATTAGACAAGGAGTTAGCTAAAATCTGAGCAAGTACACACATCTTTATAGAGATTTTTCTTCCTATTTCTATAGTCATAAACACGATAACAATAAGACCAACATTCCTCTTAAACATTGTATTGTAAATATAGACATATAGTCCTTTAATATAATTAGTTTTAAGAGGGTAATAATTAAAATCCACAAAATAATAAAATAATACTAGCTTTTTCATAATATTAATTATAACATACGTTGTTATCATTAGCTCAATCTAATCAAAGAATTTATTATCAAGATAATCTTGTTTAGTCACTAGCATTAGTTTTTGCATGTGAGAGATGTAAGCAAATCAACGTTTCAAATACACCTCAATTCAATCATTGTCTCTAAAAATTCATCATTCTTGTGTTCGTGTCTACATCGAAAGAGTCTCACTCAAAGATTTTGAAAATACACACACACACACACACACACACACACACACACACACACACACACACACACACACACACACACACACACACACACACACACACACACACACACACACACACACACACATTACATGGAATTATACAACTATATATACTCAACAAGAGAATAAACCCAAATGCAAACTAACGCGATAATAGGCCTCACCTTCTTGTCCCTAATTAAATATTGTATCTATTGATCCCCTTCTAAATTATTTCTCAACTTAAAATTTTGAATATAAAAACTGTGAGTTTAAATTTCCTTACATATGTTATTTTTATGATTAGAATTGAAACAATAAAAAATTGCAACACAATGAATAATGAGCACAATGAGATAAATCTGATTTACTCTTTAGAAGTCTACTCTATCTTATAAATTATACTTATAATTGAATATTTTTTATCTTGAATAATGAGGAATCATTATATATACAATTGAGAGTAAAGAGACACATCTCTTCAATCTCCCTGTCAGCAAAGAGACACATCTCTTCAATCTCCCTATTGGCCTCCACTAAAACTTAAAGACATTAGGCTGGAAGTGGGATCCCAATGCTGCTCCTCCAACATCAACACTCCCTCTCAGCTAGGGAGGATACTTCTAGCCACATAAGACATATCACCTCATCACGATGTCAACCACAATGGATGACATCCATCATGGCTCTCCTAGAGTGTGGAATCAAGTGATTTCACCTTGAACTTCTCTCAAAGAGAAGAACTTGTTATCAAGGGATTTCACCTCAAACTTATCTCATAGAGAAGAACTCATTATCAAGGTATTTCGCCTTGAACTTCTCTCACAGAGAAGAACTCATTATCAAGGGATTTCACCTCAAACTTCTCTCATAGAGAAGAACTCAGTATCAAGGGATTGCTGATACTGAGACTCTTTCTTAGTCAAAGTTATATTCTCCACTATACCAAGCTTATCTTGAAAGTACAAAAACTTTAACTTGGAGAGAGGCTTGGTGAGAATGTCTTCCATCTACTCATCAATGCTAATATACCTCAACTCAATAGCTTTCCTAAATACCATATCTTTGATATAATGGTATTTGATCTCAACATGCTTGGTTCTATCATGAAACATTGGATTGACAGAAATCTTTGCACAACTCTAGTTATCACATGAATGATGGTAGGCTCCATTGATTATTCAAATAATTCTGTAAGGAGCTTATGAAGCCATAATGCTTCCTGAGCTACTATACAAGCTACAATATATTCTACCTTTGTTGTACTCAATACTACAGATGACTATTTCCTACTGCACTAGGAAATCATAGCAGATCCCAAACTGAAGCAACATCCAGAGGTGCTCTTCCAATAAAAGACCCTACCCAATCAGAATTAGTATATCCATGTAATTTTAAGTCTACACTAGAAGAATATCTCAAGCCATATCCAACTATGCCACGCAAGTATCTTAAGATATGCTTCACTGCAACTAGATGTATTTGCCTTGGTTCACACATGAACTGACTAAGTGCACTCACTGCATAGAAAATATCTGGTATAATATTAACTAGATACATCAATGAATGGATCATTTGTCTATACTGATAGGATCTACCAGATATGAACTAGCTGTAACCTCTTTCAACTTTAACAAATTTGACTCCATCGATGTAGACATCAGTTTGAAATTCATTATACCAAATCTCTTCAATATGTCAATATAATACTTCACTTGACTTAGAATGATCTCATTTGGCTTCTACCATACTTCTAAACCAAGGAAGTAATGTAAGAGATCAAGATCCTTCATTTCAAATTCTGAAGCTAACTCCTTACATTTGAAAATGAGGTGATCTTCTTTGGTAATAAGAAGATCATCAACATAGAGAACCAAGATTAATGCTTTGCCATCAATTACCTTGAAGTATAGGTTTGAATTAGCATCATTCTTGGAGAAATCCAAGCTCATCAAGTATCGATCAATTCTTTCATACCAAGCACAAGGTGCCTACTTAAGGCCATACAAAGCCTTCTTTAGCTTGAAAACATGAGACTCTTTCCCATGAGCCTCAAAGCCATTAGGTTGCTTAATATATACCTCTTCCTCAATTACACCATTTATAAATGTTGTCTTCACATCCATTTGGTGTATTTTCCATCCTTTAAATGATGCAATACCAATGATGGTTCTGGCGGATGTATAATGAGAAACTGGAGCAAATTTTTCCTCATAATCTACTCCATCTTTCTTAGATAATCCTCTAGCCACAAACCTATCCTTGTACTTCTCAATGCTTCTATTATCTGAATGCTTGTTCTTGAAGAGTCACTTAGAAGAAATAACAGATTTTCCTTTAGCTCTAGGTATGATATCCCAAACATCATTCTTGAGGATGGATTGATACTCTTCAGCCATAACATCTCTCCATTCTTGCTAAATAGTAGCTTCCTCAACACTAAAAGTCTCAAACTCTATAATTTGACTCGTTAATAACACATAATCTAAAAACTTATAAGGTCTCTTTCTCTAAGAGATCTTCATGGAGTTGTATATTTTCCTGCCTCTTGCATGTTTTGTTGAGCCCATTGAGGCCTTTTTCATACTATAACAATGTCACTAGGTCCATCAGTTGGTTCCAAAGGCTTAACTGGAACATCATCTTCTTTTGAATCAAAAACCTCCATCTAAATCTTAGGAGTATGGTCAACTTCAATATCCTGAAGAGACTCTAGGTCTTCACTATCTATCTCCATATGAATGATCTTAGATTCTAAATGCAACATCCTCTTCAAATGTAACATCCCTATTGATCTCAATCAAATTCTGACCTAGAATGTAAATTCTATAGGCTTTTGAAGTTTCACTATAGCCTACAAATATTCTATTCTTGCCAGAAGGATTCAACTTAGTCCTTTTACCTTTTGGTATG
>JARHVA010002407.1:2015000-2017500 GCA_037957365.1 Torreya grandis
CTACACAAGAAGAATATCTCAAGCCATATCCAACTGTTCCATGCAAGTATCTTAAGATATGCTTCACTACAGCTAGATGTATTTGCCTCGGTTCACACATGAACTGACTAAGTGCACTCACTGCATAGAAAATATCTGGTATAATATTAATTAGATACATCAATGAATGGAATCATTTGTCTATACTGCTAGGATCTACCAGATATGAACTAGCTGCAACATCTTTCAACTTTAACAAATTTGACTCCATCGATGTAGACATCAGTTTGAAATTCATCATACCAAATATCTTCAATATGTCAATATAATACTTCACTTGACTTAGAATGATCTCATTTGGCTTCTACCATACTTCTAAACCAAGGAAGTAATGTAAGAGATCAAGATCCTTCATTTCAAATTCTGAAGCTAACTCCTTACATTTGAAAATGAGGTGATCTTCTTTGGTAATAAGAATATCATCAACATAGAGAACCAAGATTAATGCTTTGCCATCAATTACCTTGAAGTATAGGTTTGAATTAGCATCATTCTTAGCGAAATCCAAGCTCATCAAGTATCGATCAATTCTTTCATACCAAGCACAAGGTGCCTACTTAAGGCCATACAAAGCCTTCTTTAGCTTGAAAACATGAGACTCTTTCCCATGAGCCTCAAAGCCATTAGGTTGATTAATATATACCTCTTCCTCAATTACACCATTTAGAAATGTTGTCTTCACATCCATTTGGTGTATTTTCCATCCTTTAAATGATGCAATAGCAATGATGGTTCTGGCGGATGTATAATGAGAAACTGGAGCAAATTTTTCCTCATAATCTACTCCATCTTTCTTAGATAATCCTCTAGCCACAAACCTAGCCTTGTACTTCTTAATGCTTCTATTATCCGCATGCTTGTTCTTGAAGAGCCACTTAGAAGAAATAATAGATTTTCCTTTAGCTCTAGGTATGATATCCCAAACATCATTCTTGAGGATGGATTGATACTCTTCAGCCATAACATCTCTCCATACTTTCTAAATAGTAGCTTCCTCAACACTAAAAGTCTCAAACTCAATAATTTGACTCGTTAATAACACATAATTTGAAAACTTATAAGGTCTCTTTCTCTAAGAGATCTTTGTGGAGTTGTATATTTTCCTGCCTCTTGCATGTTTTCCTGAGCCCATTGAGGCCTTTTTCATACTGTAACAATGTCACTAGGTCGATCAGTTGGTTCCAAAGGCTTAACTGGAACATCATCTTCTTTTGAATCAAAAACCTCCATCTAAATCTTAGGAGTATGGTCAACTTCAATATCCTGAAGAGACTCTTGGTCTTCACTATCTATCTCCATATGAATGATCTTAGATATTCTAAATGCAACATCCTCTTCAAATGTAACATCCCTATTGATCTCAATCAAATTCTGACCTAGAATGTAAATTCTATAGGCTTTTGAAGTTTCACTATAGCCTACAAATATTGTATTCTTGCCAGAAGGATTCAACTTAGTCCTTTTACCTTTTGGTATTTGAAAATACGTCTGACTTCACCCCTGTGAAAGATTATTTAGGAGTCATGTTTTCTAAACTATGGTGAGGGCTTCTATTCTAAACATAAGCAGTTGTCTTAGATGCTTCAGCCCAAAGGAAGGTTTGTAGATCTTAGTCATGAATCATAGTTTTGGTAGCTTCTACAATAGATCTATTCTTCCTTTCAACAACACCATTCTATGGAGGGTTGTAAGGAACATAGGACTCCCTCTTAATCCCCATGACACAATCTTTGTAGGTACCTTCATGATCCTAGTTGAATTTTGGAAGATCCATGACCATCTTCTCCATGATATGTAGAACTTGAAAGTGTAGGTGAGCCAATCTTCTATGCCAAAGATCACAGAAGCTTGAAGAATCATGTACTAATGCCTAAAGTGGACAAGAGATTAGCCTATAGAGGCTCTCATGTCTAACTCTAATTATTTGAGTAGTTTTGAAGTTGGAATTATTCATCCACACAAGAACTTTGCCTTCAGTGAAGGCAACTTGATATCCCCTGTCTTATAAGGCTGAAATGGAAACTAGATTTGGTTTGATTCTTGGAACATAGAAAACATCACTTAACCTTAGAGTAACTCTAGATTTTAGGTGGAGAGTAGAGATCCCAATCCCTTTCATTGAATAGCTAGCATCATCTCTAATGATAACTTGTTCACTAGCATTTCTCTCTATTAGGTTTGATAAATGCTTCTTAAAACTAGTGATGTGTTGAGATGCACCACTATCAATAAGCTAAGTGTTGCTATCGGTAGGTACATTTCTTAACAATTCTGAATAGAACAAATATTCACATGATTCCTTTTGAGGAAAGGCATCATCAACATATACAATGGTGGCTTGTTGCTTAGGCCTAGAGGGACAATGTTTGGCAATGTGACCATACTTGTCACACCTAAAGCATTGAATTTTGGAGAGGTCCCTCTTCTTCTTGAAAGTAGGAGCTCCATCAGTTCCATTATC
>JARHVA010002407.1:2022500-2027500 GCA_037957365.1 Torreya grandis
TCCCTAAGCCTTAAACCTTAAATCCTAAACCATATTTAACTATAACAAATAAACTTAACCTCACTTAATTATGTTCATCCCTGACTCAATTCAATGTAAATCACATTACTTATTAGCCTAGTTTACTGATTGGCTCTATTTATGATGATGTCGGGGTTGCTTGTGCCTAAAATCACTTTCTATAGTCACAGATGGGTTTAAGCTACTCAAATTATCCTTAATTATCTTCATCATTAGACTTTAAACCCTAAACCAATCTATTTAGCCTTAATTAACATCATGTAGAATAAGAATTATGTTTATAAGTCTCAATTTGGCCCAAATTACATCACTCATTACCCTAATTAACTAGTTAGCTCAATTTCTGATGATTGGGGACAATCGAGCCCAAAATCATATTTTATAGTGATAAATAGGTTAAAGGAGCTTAATTTGGCCCTAATTTGCTTCATTACTACACTGTATACCTTAAAACCTAAATCCTATATACCCTAAGTCTTGAGCCCTAAACCTTAAACAAATTGATTTATCCCCATTTAACAAGTTTTAGAGTAATAATTATATTCACATGGTTTAATATAGTGCAAACCACATTACTTATTGGCCAAATTGATTAATTGGCTCAATTTTTGACGTTGTTTGGGCTAATTGTGCCCAAAATCACATTTTGTAGTCATAAATAGGTTCAGGCATCTCAAATTGACCTCAATTGCCTTTGAAATTGGGCCCTTAACCCTATACCTTAAACCCTAAACCATAAGTTATAAATCCTAAACCAATCATTTTAATGATTGTGAATGTATTTAAATTATGTCTTTAAACTTTTCCCTAAAACTATCAAATTTATTTAGTTTATATAATATTTTAATAATATAAAGTAAAATTTATGAATTATTGAGTAGATATGAACTCTATATAGTCAATTTTAACATAACATAACAAATACATTTACTTTATTATCAAATAACTATTGAAAACTAAAAAATTTATTAAAATATTTTGAAATCAGATTCAATGTCAAATGAAAATTTTCATTCCTTGTCAAATGGCATTCAATGTGATTAATTAAATATGCTATCCTAATTATTCATATTTTTTCTAAAATATTAGAACTTATAAGTTTGAATTATAATTAATATTTATTTAAATAAATATAATATTAATATTATTTGAAATGAATATTTTAATTTTTTAGTAAATGTATAATTTAAATTAAACATTTTTTTAATGATTCTCTAATATTATGTATATTTAACACTAGAAATTAACAATTTACAAATTATTTTTAGTGCACCTGATAGTATTGGATTAAAATTGATCATCATTGGACCCATATTTTCAAATCTATTTAGTCGACCCAATGACACATGATTATAATCTCAATTACTTGTTTACATTTTTTTGATGTACAAAACTTTAATGTTAGAAACTATTTAATCTATTAAGGCCATTCATGAAGTTTGGAAGTTAAAAAAAATATAACAAAACAATAGGATGGTAAATATTAAAACAAAAGTTTGTGAAATGCATATAAACTTAACCGTGTATAAATTAATTCTACATATAAGGTAATTTTGTGTATGAGGTTCTTATAATTTAATTTCTAAACACATGCATAAAGGCCCAGGAATGGATTGGATTCTTGAGCCTAAGGCATGGACATGCAAATACACATCCGAATGCATGTTTTTGACTAAAAACAATAAAATGTAACTTCAACCATGCTAAACAATATGAATTTTATCAAAATGTTTATTTAAATATTAATAAAACATCGAATACACTCTCCTCTTTTTATTACTTTAAGGTCATTACCTATATCTATTTCTACGTGAATCTTTTTATAATGCTATATGTTGCAACTATACATGTTCATATTTTTTATGTATATTTTAATTTGTCAACTCCAATTAAAAAAAAATTATAAGGTTAAAAGGTAGATATAACTATATAAACATTAAAAAAATACATTTTTTAATATTTTTTGAGGTAGCTGGGGGGCTACATGGTCGACTATACATTACTGATCATATTTAAGGGTCTATTGAATTTCAAAATTAATAAAAAAGTAAACATTTATTAAATAATTTTAAACAAATATAGGTTACAAATTAGATTATCTTATCTAAATTTCCACTAAAGGGTTTCAAAAAACTATCAATACTCAAACAATAATGAACTATAAGGAAACTATCTACTTTGATTTTTCCAAAATATAGTACTACCTCTTTGCATTTATGATGTTTAACCTACTTATACTTGATCATTTAAAAAAAGTAGTTTAGAAACTGGACTCAAAATGCTGCAATTAAAGTTCCTATGACATCTTCAAATTTTTAGTGTAGGTGTCTCAAATAATCTATAAAAGTTGAGTTTTTTTATATTTTATGAAAAATATGTCCACTTAAAACCTCCTTTTGGCCCCCCAATTCCATGCACTTACCCATTAACTATGACTTTAAAAATAGATTTGTAAAAATGTTGTGGTAAAATTTATATTGGAAATAAATTCTAGCAATGTACATTAGGGAGATATTTGTAGTCAGCAAAATGGGTTTAAGGTCCTTAGAGTCACCAAAATATGTTTAAAATACTTAAATTTGAAGATTGAAAAAATGAAATATAATATAAATGATGCAGTATAAATAAATGTAGACCTTTAGAAGCATGCCAATGATGTTGATGGCATATAATATATGGAGAGATTTATGGAAGATGATGTTTTAGAACCACTAGAAATAATAATGTTTGTGAAGTATATTTAGCTTGTTATGTCTATATTGTCTTTGTTTTTCAATGAATAAGATGATATGTGGGTCACTAGGGAGTGTACAATCATACTGATAGAGGTCTTAAATTAACAAAACTTAGTTAAATAGGATTATTCCACACTCTTATTTGAAATAATGCATGATCAAATAATGGAATATGAAAATGATTTGGTACCTAATAAATTCAGATATTTCTTCTATTTATGGCATATGTATCTTACTACACACTACAAGGCATGGAAAAAGAAATTGGGTGTCAATGTATATGCTAACATTTAATTATAACTCTAAACATAATTTATTTAAGCTCATGTAATCATGGAAAAGACATCTAAACAAACGTTGTGATTTGGAAGAGTACACTTACATTTAAGATTACTTTGTTTAAATATTGAAAAATATATTTAATGGTATAATTAGACCTTGCTTATGTTCTACATTTATATTTAAGTTATCAAGTCATTACAATAAGCTCCTCAACCTAGTGAAACTTATAGTTGGATTGATTGGTGGTTAACCTATGATGGTACTTACATTACAATGTATATTTTATAAGTAGCACCCTTTGTTCTCCAATTGCATATTCCTTTTAGGAAATTATGTATGGATATTTTTAGACAAATAGATATTTTAGAGAAGGATTTTTATAGCGTAAGGAAACAAGGCCTCATTCTCTTCAATTTAGGTGACTTCACCTTTGAAAATGGATGTGATCTTAGTGATGCTAGAATTGATATATACAAATAATGTCTAAGGACCAAATAAAAAAATGATATGTGATCTAGAAAGGGTTATCAGTGAGAAAAGAAAAATTATAAAGAGAACTTTCTTTTAGCATGACTTCAATGAATGTGAGGATTTGTGTAGGAGTTTCCTTGATGGAGATAATGTAATGGATGTAAAACTATTATGGAAAAGGTTCACAAAATTACTGATTACATTAGGATAAAATAAAATCCAACTTATGTTTGAGTGTTTCTATTTATTGAGAACCCCATTAAAATAATCAAGAATGAATTAAATAACATTAAGAAATAAATCAACCCACTAAATAATAAGAGAAACAAGATGCCTTGTATGGTGATGAGCTTGAATTATATGAAAGTGAGTCTAACATGTCTATCCCAAATAGTATGAAAAGTAGTTATTAATAAATACATTGAAAAGGAAGATTATATTAAAAATATAGTTGATAAAACCCCCATTCTTATAATGTACGAACAAGGTCCAAGAGAGTACCCAAGAAGATATTCAATTGGCACTATATAAGTGTAGAAGATGACTCATGATCAGGTTCATTACTTAGTACATGGAGGAGACATAAAATCTTGGGTAAGTAAATATCACAATAGGGATAAGTAAGGTGAAACCATGTTAAGAAAAATTAAAAATAAAATAAGGAATTGTGGAGTAAATTGATATTATCAAATTTCTTGACGAAAACCATCTAGAGGATAAAATTATTATATACTATAAAATATTATTGAGTGATGATGAATTTAATAAAACCAATGAATTTAAAACATTCCTTGTTGAGGTTACAATAATCAACAAGACAAAGGAAATGTCTTAATAACTAAAGTAGAATCAAAATACCAAGACAATACTATTTGTAGACACTCAAATTTTGTACAAAACTTCATTTTTTTGCTATGTAAAGAGGGTTGGATGGTCCTTCACCTATTTTAATAATGAAGGAAACAATATTACAAACCCATCAAATGATGATGCCAACGAAAAAAATAAAAAAGGGATAAAGACCCGTAAAAGAACCAATAGAGACAAAATCATGGTATAATAAAAAACCAATGATCCAATGACCCCAAAGCATGGATACACCTCCAAAACACTTTTAAAATAACACCAAATATGTATCCTTAGAAAACCTATTTCCTACAAATAATCCCCAATCACTATAGTGCCACCATCATGTTCCTTACCCCCACTCTCAGAAGGACCCCCAATCACCACAGAATTCATGGGATCAGAAGATTATCCCTCCTTGAAAACCCTAGCTTACACATTAGTCCCCCATGACAAAGTGGATTTACACCTCTATCTTGACTTCCCCACCCTTTTCAAACTGACATGCCCCAAATCTATGTGTCACTTTCAAATTATATAGAGTACCCCACATGGGTTCCTATGCTTCTTGATGTCTAGTGAAAGGCCCATATCCTACCAAAAATAGAACCTAATATGGAAAAAAGGTATGGACTCCAAATAATT
>JARHVA010002407.1:2035000-2037500 GCA_037957365.1 Torreya grandis
GATAATGATAGACTAACATATTCATTATGGATTTTTTTGATAGACATATGATAGTAATAGTCACTGTAGGTGTTTGATCTTTACCAATAGTGCTTAGGATTTTTATAGTATATCTCCTTATCTATTTAGTATAAAGCTATTATTTTTTTATATTGATGACTTTCATACAAGAAATGATTAAATATAAGATAAAAATAATGCAAGTATCTGCTCTCCCTTATGTGTTATAGTAGTGTTCCATTTTTACTTTTAATTTAATGTTCTAATAAAAACTTAAATAAATATAGGGTTTATGAAGAATACTCAGAGATACAAATATGGTTGGGCACTGATTAAATGTGATGAATAAGGGAACTTCTTTTCATCTTATAATAATAACATGTACATAAAGAGATAACCTAGACAAAATTGATTAATAGATAGGTAGGTGAGCTACTTGGTTAGGAACCAGTCTTAAGAAGTTATGAACTTCTTCAAGTGGATGTCAACTCACTATTTTCATAATTAAATGGATAAATAAATACTAAAATTATTAAAGATAAAGAAAAATAAGATGTGATAACAAAGTTGTTATGAATTTGTCTTTGTTTAGGGTATTTATGTAAGCAAAGTATTCATCCCAATTAGTTGTATCAGCATTCACATCCTCTTGTATAAAATTTAGTTTGTCAAAAGAGGCTTCAATTGAGGGAGTGTAAACAATGGCACAAAGTGGTAACTCGAAGGCTATATCACCCTAGTCAAGGAAAAAGGGTTGAGATATAATGGATAGATCAATAATATTAATGACATCAGACATAATTCTAGGCAGAGTCATCTACAAATTAATGTCATATTTAAAAAGATAGAATATTAAATCAGAATGGATTTAGTAAATAGTTCTATGATTAAAAAACTAAGGTTTAAAAATAGAGTGTAGTGGATTGATGTTGATCTAGAAGAATTAGTGCCAATTTAGATGAATCGACATCATTTTTATTTAGACTAAACCTAATTAAAAATAAGAAGCTGTAGGGTGATAGAGGATAATGACAAAAGGAAAATAATGATGTTTGTTGTGTTTTAAGAGAGGATAAATAAGAAATAAATGGAAATACTAATAGGAAATGAAATAACTAAAACAATACATCAAATTTTAGGCAAAATATATTCTTCCCACAAGTTTAAGCAATCCTTTTGGTTCATGATGATATATGTGGACTAGTGTCCTAGAATTTTGATAGAGTGGTGTTAATCAATCTTGTTAATTATTTTGATAAAATTTAAGCAGTGTTTTGATAATCAAAATTTGTGGTCCCTGAACCAAAGGGTTGGCTATGTATAAATAGATCATTATCGATCAAGATAATCGACATCAATCATGATAGAATTGGTAATGATTCATCCTTTTCAATAGGGGATTGGTTTCCTTCATATTGGTTTAATCCAACTATGGGAAATTTTAGGATTATATGAATAGGGTTAATAGGAATGTGTTTATAGATGGGTAGGTTGGTTATATGGTTATGATTTCATGGATTTTAATTGGATTTAGGTGGTTAAGGAAGTAAAATGGTAATTTTTAAAAACAAATTAATAAGTATCTAATAGAAAATAAGTTAGACTTTAGGATAGGGATATTTAGGATAATATGATAATAATAAGAGCTTTGTGACATTGAGTAAATAATATATAGAATAATAATTTTTATCATTTACATTTTGCCCTTTTTGTTAGGTGGTATTTAATATGTGTCAGAAGACAAAACTAAGAGATGCCCAATGCCCCATGTTTATGTGAGGAGGTATCCTCCCTCAAACTAGGAGATGGTGTAGAATGAGGATCAGGTGATAGGTTTGAAATATGGAGTAATGGATAGGATGGATAGATAACAAATGAGAGCTAAGAGTGTGAATTCATAAGATGAAGTATACATTTTACATTGATAGGGTGTAAGATAGCATAGGTATAGATACCTTGAGATAAATCCCATAATAAATTTCCATAACTATGAACATGTAGGCTTAATTAATGGATCAAAAAGAAGACAAGTGATAGGGTTTGGATAAGTGAAGCATCCGATGTGCTTTACGTTATCAACCCTACTTATAGATAATTATTCTCAAGAGGAAATGTGCTCTTAAGACCTATAGAAGGGAGATTCCCAAAAAGGTACATGCCTTATGTAGGCTATGGGACCAATAAGGAGTATATATCCACAAACCTAAAATGAAATAGGATAAACAATAGTATAGATGTGTGAAGATAACAAGATGAGGCTATAGAATAGGACTAGATGCACAAAAAACTATAAGTAATGGAAAATAGCTATATCAATGCTAATTCTAAAGAAATCAATGATGATCTATTATATTAACACTGATCTAAAATAAATCAATACTAATCTAAAGCTATGTATATAAACAAATCTGACATGGAGAGAGCCTATTTGCTATTGATGTGTGGTGATTTTAAGAGCAAAAATTGGATAATGATTATGACATTAGGTGTAATAGAGGTG
>JARHVA010002407.1:2042500-2065000 GCA_037957365.1 Torreya grandis
TGATGATCTTATGAGGAATGCCAAAGCAACAAATAATATGTTGATTAATGAATTCCATAATTTTATCTACTTTGGTTGAGATAAGGGGAATAGCCTCCACTCAGTTAGTGAAATATTTAGTGGTGATAATGATAAATCCATAATATTGGGAAGATTTAGGATTGATTTGACCTATAAGATTGATCCTCCACTAGGAAAATGGTCAAAAGTCTTGTGCTACCTATAATGCATGACTAGGAGCATGTGATAGGTTGGCATGTTATTATAATTTTACACATTTCTTAACATACTCACAATAGTCCTAATTTAAAGTGTGCCAATAATATTGTAGTCATATTATTCTCTTAGCGATGGCATGGCTACTAAAATGTCCACCACATGACCTATCATGAGATTATTTGATAGTGAGGGTAGCTTCATGATTTTAAAGATAATGAATAAGGATACCATCAAAACCACATTTATAGATAATACCCCCTAGTATGAAAAAATGCACAATGTGATGCTGGAAAGCTCACTTGCCATTTTTAGATAAATATGGATTAATAATCCCCCTTGATAAATAATCAAATATCTACACACAATAAAAATCTAATGGGTTTTCATTTACACTATGGATGGAGGGAAAATCTATTTTGGTAAAATAAGGTTGATTAACCTTGTGGATGAGGACAAATAGCTTAGAATCCTAAAATTAAAACAACCCTTACAATTATACTGAGAAATATAGTACTTTTTCTTTACTATTAAACAATTAACATTCAATTGATAGGATAAAACAATACAAAATAGCTATACAATATTAAGAACAATACTACTATACTTCAAATACTACATACAATATAAATCTTATACAGCTCCAAGAAAAGTAAACATCACAGGACACAACTACAAATGGTTTGTCAATACAAAATCTGCTAAACAAATATACAAGTACATAATACAATTACACTACTTTAGGGATACAACCTAGAACAATGATAGATACCAAGCTCTTTGGAGCTTGAGTTGAACCAACTCATGTATCGTTGATAATCTCAACTATCATCTTTGGTTAGTACTGTAGTGGAGGAGGGAGAGCATCATTAGAGCACTTTACCACACCAACCATAGACCAATGATACCCCACACAATATCCTATTAGGAAATGGACCTCCCCTTACTAATAGGTAGACTGAATGGTGTGATAAATATAGTGAGACATGTTAATACCTTGTGTGCTATAAGATTTATAAAAACATGTGGTGTACCATAAATAAATCCATTCTAACATGATATTTCATAGCATGAAAATCAAACATATCAGTGATAGTGTATATAACATTACTTTGGCTAAAGTTTTCAAATAATATATGATCATTTAGATTTTTCAATTCAAAACACTGCACTTGCTCAAATTATCTATTGGTGGTACTACCTAGGCTAGTAGAATCTATCTCACTACCTATTAGTATCATTAATATATATGTTATAGTATGTAACTCAAAAACTCATATAGATTACATTCTCCTAGTAATAATATCACATCACAAACTAAATAAGGAGAAAACAAGATATTCAAATAATCATCTCCGCTTGAATGGGTCTTAACTTAAAATCAATCCCAAACTTGAAACAATGACCTCTGATTATACCATCGAGGTAAAAGACACATTAAACTATATACTATTTTAATAACATCCAAGTAATTACACCTCAATACCACATATATCATCATAGTCTTGTATTCTTGGGCATGACTACTAGTTTATCCATAAATAGTTATAAAAACATACAAGCATACGCTTATATTCAACCAAACTTAACTATAAAAAACAAGTCATATAATGCATATAATTCTTTCTTAACATTTATTTGAACTATCCAAATGGTATGGATATCTAAATAATAACATACCAAATTCTACAACACAAATTATTTAAGTAATAGTCAATACATATGTGTTTATTTAGGTGTGGTTCAAATATAGTATGTATCATCTACGTAATTTCTATTCTATAGAGTTTTATGACATCCCATACTATCATATCTAATCGTGCATGAGTTTCTTACTCAAACATGAACACATAATCTTACACTCAAAAATAATAATAGAGCAAGTACATGATTGTACTACATAGTAATAATTAAATGAAAACATATCTTAAGGCACAAATCAAGGTGTGCTAGTTATACAAAAGTCTAATCAATTTCACACATAATATTTACACAAAATATATTGCACATAAGTTTCCATCTCTTCACGATGCTACTAAATTCCAACATGTTTGCTTAACACTATGGTGCTACAAACATACCATTTGTCTCCACTAGAAATCTAAACAAAGATAAAGATTTAGATCATATGATTATATCAATTCAATATATAATATTACACAAATAGATGTATAATCACATAACAATATAAGATTCTAATCTTTGCTATAGTTTAGGATATTATTATAACCATAAAACTGTAGGTATTTCCATAAATATAATAATCATATCAATCATTTTACTAATTTGTTTCCAAACCAGATAGCACAAATCATTCCAACATTAATTTTAGTTCAGAGAAAGAGTTAATAACAACTGATTAAATATTTTTTCCTTTTTATATCCTCATCAGGACCGCATAATAATCATGATGATTAATTAGTAGGTAACTCACGCCAGAAGCATAACTAGGAAATTCGAGGCAAAATTAAAATTCCATCAAACATTTGTTCTTGTAATAAGGAGATACATAATTTCATTTTATTAAGATGAATTTAGCATTCCACTTAATTATTTGGTGTTTTATTTAATTGACTCAACCTTACTTATAATTAGCTTAGTATTACAAATAGTGTCATTTCATTAACTTAGTGTTGCATATAAAAGATAAAGCTTTGCATGAAAAATTATAACTCAACATCAAATAACTCAATGTTATTATATTATAATTATCTTTATATTTGATTAATCGCAATGCCATACTTTATATCATGGACAATGATTTATCAATTAAATGTATAACTCAGATATACATAGTGACTTACAATATGTAGCCAATTAAATTATAACTTATCTCTTCAAATTATATTTATTTTCACCCATTTAATATATTCATATTTAATGACTTATGTTATAAAATAAGAATCGGTATACAATTATATGAATCAACATTACTTGATTACTAGCATTATAATTTAGAAGTACCAGTGTTAAAAACATAGTTATATATATTTAAGACTTGTTATTTATATTATGATGCAATTGTATGGATTATATATATTTAGCCTTTTTAAGCCAGAGGCTTATATAGTGGGCAGGGCCATGTAGATTTGCTTTGTAAAGAGACACAATGGCATATTCCATTATAAATAGCATGGCCTAGAATTGAGGCAATTTGGAGAAAGTGGTGGTACAGAGTGGTTTTGTAGCACATGATGCCATTTACATCATCTAGTAGTTAGGAGTTTCATCGAACATGTTACTATTTTTTTTCCATCAAGTTACCCATCGTAAATGAAGGATTTTATTTCTTTTGGATGCTTGGTAAGGGACTACCATCCTATTCAAAATTGGCAAGATGATTATTAGTATTATTATTACTAATAACCCCTATGCTGACCATGAATGGTAGGTGATACTCTGTGTTACAAAAAATGATATTTTTAAAGTAGCAAAGCATAAAAAGGCACTAATCGAGGCATAGGTTTGCTGCTAAAAATGCTTCTTCTGTGATTCAAACACGTGACTTGCTATAACCTAAACATATTTCTATTGGATGAATATGTAGAAAACTATTTATATTAAATTATATATACCCAGCAGGTTCAACACTTTTTATTCAATGCTTTATTTTAAAGTTCTTTTTTTAATAAAATACTCAGTATTATAGAAACATAAACTCAATAGATTTTAATATAAAGAGAATGTTATCTTTAGACTTAGAAATACTAATTAATGCATTGGAAGGCTCAACAAATTCACATACTCTTAACCTCAGCCATTACATCATATGTCTCAGCTATTCAAATAATTTAATACTCAACTTGTTAACTTTTTACTCAACAATTTCAATGACATGGTTCTATGTTCTTGCTAAAAGAATAACATTTCATTCTAACATTGTTAAAAATTTCAGCTATTAATAAAATATAAGCACAATGTTATACATCATACACTCAACATGTTATGCTATACTAAATTTCCAATACAACTTTGTCAAATTTAAACATAGGTTTTAGATAAAAAGAACATGGGATTTTGATAAAAACTCAATTTCTTAATAAATGGTGATGACCAATTTATGGAATGAGATATAGCCCATAAGATTACTATGTAGTATAATCATATAATATATAACACTAAAATACATTAAAAACTAATCCTTTCATAGCCATACATAGGTGTTTGGAGATTAAAACTCAAATCTTTATTAAAATGTAGGTATATACATAATACACTATGCTAGTTTTTAAAATGGAGCTTAAACATTGGTTAAATTTGTTTATATTTATGATGCTTTTTATAAATACATGTTCAAAAAATACAAATCATATCTATTTTTACCAAAACTTTAATTACATAAATTACCTCTATGTTTCTTCTAAATTGAAGAGATAAAAATTGATTAACTTTCTCTTGCCTCCTCTAAATATATTTTTCTTATTTTACTGCTTGCTTATTCTCTCCCAAAATCTCCATGTGTTAATTCACAAATTTATTTTATTTATTTATAAAACTTCTTTACTCTTCTAATTCTTGTGCCCTCCTATTTGCATGAAGATTCCCTTTGCATTCCATGAATGTCATAGTTAACTCAAGTTCTAAATTTATTAACCTCAGTTAATTTATTTTCTTTCATTAAAAACTATCAACTAACATGCTACATTTAGTAATAATAAAATCTACCTTCTAAATTTTCTAATAACATTCATGCATAACTATGATTTTAATAAAATAACATTGACCATGATAATTATGCCATTAATTGATTTTTGTTTTCTAGATAATCATATTTAAGATTCTAATACTTCTATTTCAAATAATTAACTATTTTTTGGATTTAATTTCAAAAACCATGTCAATTAGGCTAAATTAATCATATGCATACTAAAATTAATTTTTCACACACAAAGATAATCATAAGCAATGATTCACAATTATGCATTATTGTTTATGCTTATCATTTAAAATCTACTATGTGTGTGGGGTCACTAGTATTTCCCATTGATATTTTCTTTAATCGCTCCATCTAGTCGACCCATTTTGATTATGTGCTCCCTTGTCAAGCTTTGAAGGTAGGACCTATCTTGCATCCACCTCAAAACAAATGAGTAGTTAATCCAAGTCATCATAATGGAATGATGAAAAACTAATAATTATACATCCTCAGTATATAGAATAATCAAAATATAACTCACCACGTAATGTATACTATTCAATAATATCATTATCCCATACCAGTATATGTTAAAATACTCAAATAAAATCAATGGTACTCAAATAATGACTATACTAATCAATAATTAAATGTCTGTTTGGCATATGGTGAAATCAGGATGTGATATCCTCCCCCCTAAAACTGGCATCTCCCTAATGACACTTAATCAGACAAAATATCTAATTAACAAATAGAGTATAACAACATAAAAACATAGTATTTATTGTCATATCATGTAATTAAATGTAAAATTTACTTGAGAAACTTTTACTAGTTCTTCTAGTTAGCACTATTTTTAGATACTTGATCTCACAAGACTCTACTATATAATTTTTCCTATTCTACAAATAAGGTTCATGAAAGTCACTTTATGTTGATTGGTTCTATCATGAACACCCAAGGTCTTAGAACCATAGGAAAAGTCTAATAAATAACTTAGTAAAAATTTCACTAATAGCTCAACAACATATGAGTTCATCATAAAAGTAAAAAAAAATGATCATACGACTGAATTTGGCAAGTTCTACTTATCAAGTCCCAAATTTGACAAGTCCATCTATTAAATCCAATTTAATATCAACCAAGTAAATGTGAGGTTAATTAGGATACCATCCTATCACTTATAACTCATTTTTCTACTTCACCAATCATCCCTCAAGTCTCCACGACTAGATGATCTTCAAAAGATGTATAAGGTTTTAAAATCTATTCTAATAGATCATTAAAATAAATAATATATGTTAAGAGATTCCTTACATCCTAACATATAAGAGAATTAATTCAATCATCCTAAGATTGTATTAAGTTGCTACTAATCAATCATATCTAGTATCATATCCTACAACTTACCTATAGTATGATATTCGTAAAAAAAGGGAAATAATACCATAATTAACATAGCATACAAAGGCCAAGGATAATGTCATCCTTATAATATTGTAAGCGTGATAATGTCTCCATTCTTATGAAATAATTAAAAAATTTATATCAACCCTTAGGCTTACTAATATGTTCTACACATCTTATATCTTATTTGCTCTCAACAAAAAGGTACACATAATACTCTTCAGAATAATATCAATCTAACAAATGTATTTAATAACATAATAATTATAATCAACTATAGTACAAATTAATTTTTATCCACTCCTCATGATCAAGTCAATAATTTAGATAAAATTATGACTCTAAAAAGTCACAATTATAATATAGAGAACTAGCATCTCATAAACCAAAACTTCCTACATACCCTCAGAAGGAAACATCGTAACCCATGTTGTTAATCATTATTCACATACCAAACTCATAAGTGTAGCATGATCACCTACTTACATGACTAGAAAGGGAATACTAACCATAAGGATGCATCAACAAGAATTGGAAAAACACTATCCCACAAAATCAAGGGAATAAGATCAAACAATAATTCAGAAATATGTTTTCACCTAGGGAAACTCTAAATCAACATCTTGAACATATGAATCTTCTTGATAGCTTAAAATGATGTAAGATGAGAGTGAAAACATAATAACTCACCTATAATACAACTATCAAATGTAAACCCTCATCACAAGTCTATACAAGCATACTAATTCAGATAAAAAACTCCTAACACAAAAGAATACAAAATCAAGACGTCTATAATCAACTACAATAAAATTTCTACTATACTCAGTGATTCTACTCTAGAATGGTATTACAAAATTCCTACTTCTAGAATACGAATAAGTAAGACATGAAAATAATTCATAAATACTTAAGTGAGAAGCACTCCATAATTATAAAACACTCACAAAACATAGATCATGAATGGTGAAGGTAATTCAAGAAAGGAAATCACACTCAAGGTGCTCAATTTAAAAGATCAAGAATATGGTAGGAAACTCTTGTTTAGAATTCAATAATTAAGCAATTCACTCTACTACATAACACCATACACAACCATAACCAATGATAAACTCAATAAACCATCTCGTTAGCAACTCTAAGGGAGTACGAATGCTCTTAAGGTACATAATCGATGTACCGTACATACATTTTCCTTTTTTATTAGTAGAGGGATACAAAAATGCTAATGCACTCATTAGGTCCTGGAGTTTGATCAACAACTCTGATACCAAATGAAACAACCCTTCAAATTGTACTGAGAAAATGTAGTAATTCATTTTTTACTATTAAATAATTAACATTCAATCTATAGAATAAAATGATACAATATAACTAAACCATATTAAGAACAATAATACTATACCTTAAATAATACAAACAATATAAGTCTTATACAACTCTGATAAAATTAAATAGCATATGACACATCTAAGAATGGTCTAATAATAAAACATATACTAAATAAATATACAAGTACATAATACAATTACATTACTTTAGGCATACAACCTAATACAATGATAAATACCAATCTCTTTAGGGCTTGAGTTGAACCAACTCATGTATCACTGATAATCTCAAGTGTCATCTCTAGGTATTACCATAGTGGAGGAGGGAGAGAATCATTTAAGTGATTTACCACATCAAACATAGACAAGCGATCACCTATACATTCTCCTATAATGAAATGGTCCTCCCTTTGTGGATAGGTAGATAAAACAGTGCGAGAAACCTAGTAAGACATGATAGTACCCCATGTTCTATAAGATTTCTAAAAACATGTAGTGTACCATAGATAAATACGTTCTAACATGATATCACATTAGATGAAAATCAAACATATAAATGACAATGTATATAATATTACTTTGGACAAAATTTTCAAATAATATATGATCATTTAGATCGGTCAATTCATAACACATCACTTGATGGGATTATATATTGGTGGTACTACCTAGGCTAGTGCAATCCATCTCACTACCTATTAGTATTATTAATATATATGTCATAGTATGTAACTCAAAGACTCATACATATTACATTCTCCTAGCAATAATATCACATCACAAGCTAAACAAAGAGAAAACAAGATATTCACATAATCATCTATGTTTGAATGTGTCTTACCTTCAAATCAATACCACACTAGAAACAATGACCACTTATTATACCATCCAAGTAAAACAAAAATTAAACTATAGACTATTTAAATAAGATCCAAGTAACTACACCTTAATACCACATATATCATCATAGTCAGGTATTCTTGGGCATGATTACTAGTTTATTCCTAAAGAGAGATACAAAGTAGTCATAGAAACATAGAAACATACACTCATATTCAACCAAGCATAACTATAAAAAATAAGTCATATAATGCATATAATTCTATCTTAACATTCATTTTCACTATCAAGATAGTATGCATGCCTAAATAATAGCCTACCAAATGCTATAACATAAATTATTTAAGTAATATTCAATACATTTGTGTTTATTTAGGTGTGAGTCAAATATAGTATGTACCATTTGGGTAATTTTCATACTATAGAATTTTATGGCATCCCATACTATCATAGCTCATCATGCATGAGTTTCCTACTCAAACATGAACACATAATCTTACACTCGAACATAATAATAAAAAAAGTACATAATCATATTGCACAATACTAATTAGATGAAAAAATATCTTGAGGCACACATCAAGATATGCTAGTTCTACAAAAGTATATTCACTTGCACATATAATATTTACACAAAATATATTACACACAAGTTTCTGTCTTTACAAGACACTACTAAATGTCAACATGTTTGCTTAACACTATGGTGCTAGAGACATATCATTTATTTCCACTAGCATTCTAAGTAAAGCTAAAGATTTAGATCATATGATTATATCAATTTAGGATATAATATTACACAAAAAGATGTATAACCACATAATAATAGAAGAGTCTAATCTTTTTTTATAGTTTATGATATTCTTTAAATCATAAAACTCTAGGTACTGCCATCAATGTAATAATAATATATATCATTTTACTAATTTATTTCCTAACCAGATAACACAAATTATTCCAACATTAATTTTAGATCAGAGAAAGAGTTAATAGTAACCATTTAAATATTTTCCATTTTTCTATCCTCATAAGGACCCTATAATAATCATGATGATTAATTAGTAGGAAACTCGAGCTAGGAACATAATTCAAAAATTTGAGTCAAAATTAAAGTTCCACCAAATATTTGATCTTCTAATAAAGGAGATACATAATTACCTTTTATTAAGATGACTTTGGAATTCCACTTAATTACTTGGTGTTTTATCTAACTAATTCAACCTTAATTATAATTAGCTCAGTATTACAAATAGGGTAATATCATTAACATAGTGCTACATATTAAAGATAAAGCTTTACATGAACAATTATAATTTAACATTAAATAAATTAGTGTTATTATATTATAAATATATTTATATTTGATTAATCTCAATGCTATACTTTATAATCATGCACAATGATTCATAAATCTAGCATATGACTCAGCTATACATAGTGACTTATAATATGAAACCAATTAAATTATAACTCATCTTTTCAAATTGTATTTATTTTTACCAATTTAATATATTAATATTTGATGACTTATGTTATAAACTTAGTACTGGTTTATAATTGTATGACTCAGCATTGACATGATTATTCACATTGGAATTTAGAAGGATCAATGTTAAAAACTTAGTTATATCTATTTAAGACTTGCTCTTCATATTACTATTTATTTGTATGGATTACACACACACACACAATGATATATTTCATTATAAACACCATGGTTTATAATTGAGGTGGTTTAGGGAATGTGGTGGTGAAGAGAGGTTTGGTAGTGCATGATGCCATTTATGTTGGCTAGTAGTTAGGAGTTTCATCAACCATATTGCTATTGTTATTTTAGCAAGTTGCCCATCATAAATAAAGGATTTTATCTCTTTTGGATGATTGGCAAGGGACTATCATCCTCCTCAAAATTGTAAATATGATTATTATTAGTATTATAGTTACTACTAATCCATATGATAGCCATGAAAGGTGGATGATTCTCCATGTTACAAAAAATAGAATTTTAAAAGTAACAGAACATAAGAAGGCACTAATAAAGCCACAGGTTCAACATTAAAAATACTTCTTCCATTATTTGAACACACAACCTACTGTAGCCCAAATATATTTCTATTAGATGAACATGCAAACAACTATTTATAATAATTATATATACCCAATTAGTTCAACACTTTTAATTCAATGCTTTATTTTAAGGTTTTTTTTTCCTAATAAAATAATTAGTATAATATAAACATAAACTCAACAGATTTCAATATAAAGATAATGTTATGTTTAGACTTATTAATACTTATTTATGTAGTAAAAGATCTCAACAACTTTGCATACTCTTAACTTTAGCTATTAAATCATATGTCTCAGCTATTAAAATAATTTAATACTAAGCATGTTAACCTTTTGCTCAGTGATTTCAATGACATGGTTCTACATTCTTGTTAAAGGATTAAAATTTCATTCAAACATTGTTAAAAACTTTAGCTATTAATAATAAACAAGCATAGTGTTATACACCATACACTCAGCATGTTATGCTATACTAAATTTCCAATGTAGATTTGTTAAATTTAAATATAGGTTTTCAATAAAGAGAACATATGCTTTTGATAAAATCTCAATCTCTTAATAAATGTTGCTACCCTATTTATGGAACAAGATGTAGCCTATAAGATTACTATGTAGTCTAATAAAATAATATATAATACTAAAATACATTCAAAACTGGTCCTTTCATAGCCATACACAGGTCTTTGGAGATTAAAACTCAAATATTTATTAAAACATAGGCATATGAATAATACACTACACTAGTTTTGAAAAGGGAACCTAAACGCTGGTTAAATTCATGTGTATTTATACACTTTACATAAACACATTTTCAAAAAACATAAACCATATCTATTTGTACCATAAATTTAATTATATAACTTACCTCTATGTTGCTTCTAAATTGAAGAGATAATAATAGATTACCTTTCTCTTACCTCCTCCAAATCTCTTTTTATTATTTTCTTATTTGATTCTTCTCTCCCAATCTCTTCATGTGTTAATTAACAAATTTATTTTATTTATTTATAATACTTATTTTCCTCTTCTAATTCCCACGCCCTCATATTTGCATGAAAACTCCCTTTTGTTTTCATTCCATGCATGTCATATTTAACTCAAGTTCTAAATTTATTAATCTTGGTTAATTTATTTTATTTCACTAAAACCTATCAACTAACATGATAATTTTAGTAATAATAAAATTTATTTTCAAAATTTTCAAATAACTTTCTTGCATAATTATAATTTTAACAAAATAACCTTCACCAGGATAATTATGTCATTAATTGATTTTTATTTGCAAGATAATCATATTGAAGACAACAATACTTCTATTACAAATAATTATTTTCTAGATTTAATTTCAAAAACCAAGTCAATTAGGCTAGATAAACTAAATGCATACTAAAATTAATTTTACATACACAAAGATAATCACAAGTAATAATTCACAATTACACACTGCCATTTATGCCTATCATTTATTATATATTATGTGTGTGTGGTCACCAACATTTTTCACTGATATTTCCCCCAATTACTCCATCTAGCCGACCCTCTCCAATGATGCTCTCCTTCATCAATCTCTGAGTGTAGGACCTATCCTGCACCCACCTCACAACAAATAGGTATCTAGTCTAAGTCATTGTAAACCAATGATGTAAAACTAATAATTATACATCCTCAATGTATAGAATAATCAAAATATAACTTGTCATGCAATGTATACTATTCAAAAATATCACTATCTCATACCAGTATATGTCAAAATGCTCAAATAAAATCAATGTTACTTAGATAATGACTATACTTATTAATGACTAAAGGTTTTTATAGCATAGGGTGAAATTGGGATATGATAAAGATGAAGATGGGATAAATAAGTTTTATATCCACAAAATTATTAGTTGATTGAAGAGTGGCTTGGATAACATAATGCTAAAAATTAGCTAGTAATTAACCAGCCAAGGTCTTATAATTCTTAAGGGTATAATCTTTACATTGATATATTCCCTTTATCTAATTGACCACTATATAAGAATAACCATAGATATTAAGTGTTTTAATACCTAAAGCTAAAATGGTTTGGAGACCTATGATTAAAGCCTTATACTCTACCATATTATTGGTGCAGTAAAAAATAAGCTTAAAATATAATGGTATAGATGTCCCCCAGAGAGGGATTATAATAACTCCAACTCTCCCACCATGCTTGCACTTGTATCCATCAATGAAAAAAATTATTTGATATTGTGGATCTTATTTAGATGTTGAGGCTATGGATTCATCTAGGAATTAATAATTAATTGGTTGATATCAAAATGAGGTGCCTTAGCAAGTTAATCAATAATGATCTAACCTTTAACATTTTCTGGTGGATAAACTCAAGATCAAATTCTATCAAAATCAGGAGCCTTTTAGCCATTCACTAATTTTGATAGGGATTTGAATGCATAAACTTTAGGGGATCAGTGTTCATGATCACATAAGTTTTATGATTGAGAAGATAATGAAGAAACTTAAAGGCTATAAAGACAATTTCTAGGCATAACCTTTTTGTATGTCAATAGTCCATCTCGTATTCAATAAGTGTGTAGCTGATATAATAAATTACCTAATATTTATATTGCTCATTGTAATGGGCAAGCATGGCTCGTAGGGCATGGTCCTAGCTGAAACATACAATAATAAAGGTTGCCCTTCCTTGGGAGGAATGAGGATTGGTGGTTAAAGAAGATATACTTTAAGAGTATTTAAGACCTTGTAACATCTAGAGTCTTAATTAAAGCGGGTATCCTTAGGAGGTGATGGAATGGTTGAGATCGATCAAATATCTAGGAGATAAAATGATGAAAGGACTATAATTTTCCTTGTAAACTATGGAGTTGCTTAACATTAGATGGGGATGACATTTCTATAATGGCTTTGATCTTAGTGGGGTCAACTTCTATCCTTCAAATAAAGATGATAAAGCCTGAAATCTTACCCATAAAATCCCAAAATATGTATTTCTTAGAATTAAGATGGAAATAAGATTGGATTAGGCACAAAAAGATTATTTTAAGCACTGAAAGATGGTGTTTTTATAATTTTGACTTATCAAAGAGATTATCCACATAATATTCAATTATTTTAGGGATTATATCATGGAAGATATAAGTCATGGCCCTTTTATAGGTGGCCCAAATATTCTTTAAGTTGAACGTCATAACTTGATAACATAAGGTCTCCTAGGGAGTAATAAATAAAGTTTTATGTTGATCTTCTATTACAATAAGGATCTAATTATATCTAGAGAAAACATCCATAAGTGACAACATTTCATGACTGGTTGTTAAGTACACTAATTGGTTAATATTAGAGAGAGGGAAATCATCTTTAGAAAAAGCAAGATTAATGATGAAAAAATAAATACAAAGCCATAGTCCTCCTCTGAGCTTTGTGATAAAGATGATATTAGATATCCATTGAGGGTAATCAATCGACTAGATAAAGTTGACAAATAAGAGATGTTTCAACTCTTCCTTAACTAAGAGTTGAATACAAGGGTGCATAGTTCAATTTTTTTACTTTATAGGCTTGGCATCAATGAATGTGACAATGTTATGGATGATAATAGCAAGGTAGATACTAAGCATGTCACTATAGGACCAAGCGAATATTTCACTATGATCTATTAGAAACATAGTGAAATCTTGGTGTTCTTGAGGATCTACAGACTTTATTACTTTAATAATTCATGGAGTCTCATGAGATGATATGTTAATGTCAATGGTATACTCATTTAATTGAGTGGAGGTTTTAGATAGATGAGAATTATATATATGGGAGTTTTCTGTGCCTAAATGAGTTAAGATCGACTCATCATTTTGGCACTGAAGAATAGGGATGGTGGGAAAATCTTGCCCTATCATGTTTAGGTAGGAAAGAGGAATAGTTTTGACCTCCCCATCATGGTGATAGATGAGATGTTCTATAGTGATGAAATTGACTAAATTTTTTTTGGAGGAATGAATACAGTGTTGTTTGTCCTAGAAGGGGTATTGGATGGTGAGGAAGGCATGCCCTCTTCAAGAATAGGTAGAAGAGTAACTTCTAGGGTAATTTTGGGATTTTTATTATTATTGAGGCTATGATTTTCATGGTGTTTCCTAAAATATCATAACATGACATGGTATGACACTTTTTTGTATTGTTCTATGCCAAAACCCTTCTAAGCACACCATTGTAGGTATGTTTTCACAAAGTGGGGTTTATCTAGGAATGAAAACTTTGAGGTGAATGGTTTAGAGTGGGTTTGATTATCAAGAAATAAATAAGGATGATTGATTCCCCCATAGACTAAATGAGTGCAGAAGAAACATGGATTGAATGGAATGAACTCTCCTAGATTAGGATGATATGCATGTTGTTTATTCGATAACACATATTCTTGGTGAGTGGGGAGAGTTTTGAGTGTCAGTAACTGATACTCTCTAATTGATAGCTTTTAAAACATCAAATTGATAAAATCCTTATCAGTAATTTTTTATGCAGGGATTGTCATATTAGATGATTCTTCATCGTATAATGATGGGATCATAATTTATAACAAAATTAAGATGTCATTTGGTTGAAAGGTAAGGTTGAAATTTTTGAATGGATGGGGATAGATTAAGACATTATGCATCTTACCCTCATATTCAAATTTAATACATCAATGCAAGGTGGAGGAGATGTAATACATAGTGCATATCTAAGGATATTCTAATAGGATGTTGTATTGAAACTCCCCTTCTATTACATAAAATAATTAGTGTAGAGTATGTATGCCTACTTGGATGGGAAGGATAATTGTTCCTAATGTGGGGCCTACATTATCATTGAATGTTCATAAAATAACTAGAGATTGGACTACAATAGTTTCAAGTAATTGTAGTTACCTAAATGCATGAGAGGAGATAATATTTATGTTTTCTCCATTATAATTCATTACTAATTTGGTTCAAGTCTAATGAATTTGGGTAGTGATAAATAGCGGCAAATCATGGTCATCAGGCTATAATGGTGATATTTCAGAATCATGGAATGTTATGGATTACATATTTTGAAGTGATGCTATAAAAGCTGATAAAATTTGTGGTTCATCAGATTGTATCTCAATAACTTGTAAAACTTTTATCATAACCTCACAATGATATAGAGAGTTTCAGACACGTTCATATAAAGACATCTTGATTGAGAGCTAATGAAGCTACTTTAGGATGGATATTTTTATCAATTCTATAAACATTATTTTTTGCTTTTCCTAAAATAGAAATTTTAGGTTTTGGGTAGGAATTGTTGGACTATTTATAGTAGGAGCAAGATCTTTTGCAATAATCATTTTGATTTTATCATGATTTTTAGTCTTATGACCTTAGGTATGGGATTTCATAGCTATGTGAATCACATATATCTAAAACAAAGGTGGATTTATCATGTTTTTAGAATCATTTAAATCTAGAGGATTTAGGATGGGTTGACATTGAGCTTCATTAGAGATTTTATATTCCTTTGAAGCTCATTATAATATTGTTGGTAATACACTAGTTCTTGAGGTAGATGTGACCTTAGTAGTTTAACTATGGGGATAGTCATGATCAAATTATTACATTGAAAGATCATATTCTTATAATAAGTTTTAGACCACAACTTTTAGCATGTTATAACATTTAGTATCATGTCATGTTGTTCGGTGATACATACATTTCTTCTTTTCCCAATACCACACTGGTCTATGAATATGGGGGTTAATAGGTTTTATGGGTGGTAGAGTGACAAGGGAAGTTTGAAGATGTTGATTGAGGATCTTAGAGTAAGACCCCTTCAATAGATCTTGACTAGGTTTTTTGATATTTTGAGGCATTGTTATGGAATTTAAATTTGACTTCGAACTAGATATTTTAATATTCCCTACAATAGGTACTTTGTGTTTAAGATAAGAATTTACACCTAGGCCATATACATATTAGGGGTTTAAAGGGTTATGTATTGGAATTATCATAGTGGGAAGATACCCTTGTGATGGTACATGCTCTTTAGAAGAGGATTCTATAATAGTGGCTTTTAGTCTTGCCAAAGGATGAGGTCCCAATATAGATGCTTTAGTTCAAATAGGTGGCAAAGGTGTTTTTCCTTTTTGAATATAACTAGGGATAGTAGGGATATCCTATTTAGGGAGTTCAATCTTTATGGGAATATGTTACAAGTATTTTCCTCATGATGGCTCAATTTTTTTGTTTCTAATACCTATAGCCTTCCTATTTTATTTGTATAAGATTTATCTCTTCCAAAGTTATGAGGGGAGCTAGTATTAGGTTTGTTTGAGGCAACATAATAATCTACATAGGGGGGAGTAATATAGAGGGGATGGGTATGATAAATTCACGTGCTAAGGTGACATGAGGAATGGTATGCGTATGTTTTTGGATGTCTAAAAAAGTATTCTCTTTAATATCTATATCCTCCTTTGTTTTTAGTTGATTATATTGAATGATTATAGATAATGTTTCCTTGAAAAGATCCTAAATAATGAGATCTAGAAAATTTGAGTGAGTTTTTAAGATAACTTCAATTAATTTAGATGGTTTTAAGGCATCTCCTATAATTAGATCATGAAAAATATCACTACTAACCTCTTTAAGCAAAAGTTGATCATGGATCGAATTGATCACAAGGGTCTCATGTTTTATGGTGATCTTGAACTAGCGTATACAGAATTAGACATGGAAGCATGGTTAAGGAACACCTACCTGAAAATTCAAAATAATGATTAGGGGGAACTTTAGTTTTATCTAATTATAAATACCCTTGGTCAATAATGCTTTGTATTAGACCCTTGAAAGATTGAAACCTATTGACGTAAAGACCTATTACACGGTGGTAGTTGCAAAAGTCATTTTACATGAACCAGCTAGGTTTAGGGAAAGAATCATCAAGATGTCTAAGTGGAGTAGGTTTAATGATATATTCCTTTAAGATCTTATCTAAGATTGAAGTGTAAGACACTCCTAATGGTGTGTACTTTCATGAAGAAAAATGTGTTAATGGTTTTTAGGATTATGTTTGAGAGGTAGAGGGTTTATATTGGGATTTTATTTCTGGGGGTGATGATTTTAAGACTAAAACATCAGTAGAACCTTTGGTTTTTTCATTATTAATATATTTAGATTGAGCAAGTTTGAAGTTTTTACTGCACAACTTTAATTCCCTTCTTCCAAATCTCAAATGTCTAGTTTATGGGTCATCCAAAATGATTCATTAAAAGTTTTGAAGGATTGAACTCATATTGTTGATGAGATATGTTTAGTACATGATCTCACAAATAATTCAATTAGTTTAGGTTGAGGGAGGGATAAAGTGTGTTGGTTTATAAGACTCCTCTATCTAGCCATGAAATTACTGATAGATTCATCATCCAATTATCTAATAGCATAGAGGTCAGTGATGATTAATTTTATTATGATGTTGATGCAACAGTGATCTAAGAATATGTAGGCTAGCTACCCCAAAGAGAATATGGAATATTGAGGGATTTAACTATACAAATCTAAGGTTGTTTAGGCTAGAAACATGAGAAAGGTTCTAAGAAGAAAAACCTCATCATGGTATATAAGATAACAAGCGTGTTTGAATACTTGAATGTGTTTCTAAGGCTCCTCCTTATTTTAAAAATTCATAAATTTTAGAAGCTCCTATTATAAATGGTATGGTCTAATGGGGGAAGTTGGGTTAATGGGCTCATTGTATATATACTAATAAGTGATCATATTTTTGTACCTAGAGGCAAAGGCTTCTAGATTCACCATCTTAATGATAAGGATATTAATAAGTTTTAGTTGGGTATTATGTTGAGGAATACCCCTAAGACATTCTATTGTAGATGTTGATAGGTAGGAAATAGAGTGGAAAAGGGTAACCAACTGAACTGGTCATAATTAGTTGGGATACTACACATACTATAGGCCTTATAAGGGTATATAAGTATACCCATGGCTTACAAGCAAGATATGTATTAGTTAGTCAATGGTATATACTACTAAGGAGGTTAACTCATGAGATCTTGTTATAAAGACTAAGTTCGGGGATTGAAATCTATGCTAAATGATACTTTGAGTATACACTATGTTTGGAGGTGTTGTGGTGAGAGGTGGAGTAGATGTATGTTGAGGTGCAATGATACTTTGAGTTTGGGTACTATTTAGGTATAGACCACTAGATGTTACCAGAGGTGGATTTATTAAAGGTTGAGTATTATTAGTATCATAACCTTCTGGGGGAGTATTGTTAAGGGAGGATATGATAGCTATAGTAAAACATTCATTTCTCTCTAGAGGCATTCCAAAATCATTCCCAAAAAATTATGTATGAGGGGAATGTGGAATGCAAATAGATCAAGTGATAAGTTAATGGTTAAGCATCATTGGATTACTATACAATATGGCAAAGAATTTAGGATCTCCTTGAGAATATAACTTGGGAATACCCTCCCCCATACACTTAGGGGAGGTAAGAGGACTCGAGGAGTTCTCCATGGACAAGGATGAATCTAGGGATTCAATTTGATTTAGAAATTATTGTCACATCAAAACCATGTAGAACTAAAGACAAATAAAAAAATGAAAACAAAAATCACACAATATTCTTTTTTATTATCTCATTTTAGTGGAAAAAAGGCACATACGCTGAAAAATGTACCTAAAAATATTTTTATTTATTAAGTAATTAAATTTAAAGTGTGATAATAGAAAAGGTTAAATAGGGTTCTAAAAAATGATAATCTAGATATGGTTTCAGGTTTGTTTAGGCTCAAAAGACCTCTATACTGGAATTGATACATGGCTTGGTGTTGGGGCCTACCCCTCACTTTAAACACTACAACATAAAGGTTTTGGGTACTTTTCCAGTATATACCTGATATCTATAGTTTATACTTAGTCAACGTACTAAGTTAGTTCTCCCCTTCCAAGTAAGAGAGCTAGGATGAAAGTTATGACTAGGTGATGAAATCCCACTCGATTCCCTTATGTCAATATTTGATTAATTGATTGTGTAAGTGGTTTAGTATTGTGAAAATAAGTTATTTATAGGATAAATTGATCTACCTAAATTACTCTATGTGAATTATCCAAGTAAGGAATGGATGGAATTCTTTTTAAACCTTTAAAAGGAGATTTAAAAAAAAACAATTTATGTATTGTTGTCTTCATTATGACTCTTACCATTTCTATAAATATTTATCTATGTGCAATATTGACCCCTTAGTTTATTGTCACTACTAATCAGAGTCTCCAAGTCAACAATCACACTTTTTATAACATCTCTCATAATATTCCAGCCTCAAAACAATTATCCTTGATTTTATAGGACCTGTACACTCTAAGCAGATAAGTTTGCTATCATAGACATGTACACTTAGTGTAGCCTCATTCTTTCATGGTTAAAATACTAGTTTTTGAATTCAAAATATACACATGGGTCTTCCCTCATGTTTCATAAGGTTGGATAAATGAAGTTGTTCAAAGTTTTCACTATATAATAAAATCAAAATATCATTTGAAATGGACTTGATTTTTATTTGGCATAAATATTTTAAATATTGCACACTAACTAATTCTACCACATTCTTCCAAAATTAAAAATTGATCTCTAAGATTAGTCTCATTTAATTATGAATCATCTCAATTGAATTAAATAACTAACATTGTTAAGTATCAAATCCAAATTTTCATCTCTATACATATAGCCAAGGAGCATAATTACATAATCCATCTAGGTAGGAAAACTACATATGGTTTGATTCCATACTCTGAGTATCTAGATATGTAAGAAATAATCAATCATCAAAGAGAGTGATTGGGTTTAAATGATCCCGTTACACTCCCTCTATTTTTTAAGGTTTATAACTCTTATAAGTACTTCTAGAGTTTTGAAGGTAAAAATTAAGAAACATATTCTCTATGTGGCATCTATAAAGGCAAAGTATCTTAGTGATCTCAACAGACATAGGCATAGGTAGCAGAATAGTCATAGAATTTTCATAGTCAACATGGTCAAGTCCATATCAATGGAAAAGACTAACCTAGGTTGTTATCTAGGGGGCACATAACTACCTAAGAATATTCATAGAACCTACCTCTAGATTTGATTTGTCATAGTTTTGTCTTTTTATATTTTTCATTATCAGATATCAGTTACAATCAAACAAAAATTTGAAAAGCTAGGCATCTTGTTATTAAATGCAATTAGTATTTTTAGCATATGCCACTTTTCAATTTGAATTTTAATTTCAATAAATTATACTTAAATGGCTATATTACAATATAAATATATCTATGGATTTTTATACCTATTTTCATAACATTCATTTATTCAATAAAAAATGGGGTAAAATATACTGGTGAACCTGTACATTTTAAAAGAAATTATTTTTTTATTTTTTCGCCTAATTTTCATATTTTTCCCAATTTAACTTGTTCAAAAATCTTTTCTTTTGATTAGTTTTCAATTTCAATTTCAATTTCTTTTCTTGCTTTCTTAGAACTATGTTTGATTAGTTTGGAAACTTAAATAAGTTGTCATTATAGGTAAAGTGGTCTTTAATTTTACATGAATTGTGGTGGGAAGGGTACTATTATGATAATAGATTCATTAGACAACATTATATATGGACTTTAGTTTCCATGTACCTCATGGTATAGTGAAAACACATAGGATTTTCACTTTTCAGCCATAGGATGCTTTTGGCTATTTATTTTTTTAGTGCACGAGTAAGCGATTAGTCTCAAGAAGTTACTTATAATGTACCTTAAAGATGGGATAATGTAGTTACAGGATATTACAATCCTCCATAGTTAATTCCTCATTTGGACTTGTTCACTATTTATAATTAGGATCAATATATATGAGAGCCTAGAAATTAAATGCATCCTATCTAGTTGCACCTATAATATCCCTTTACAAATTAAAATTTCAAATCAACATTAAGGTCATAATGAATGAAATTTACTTTTATATATTGATTCATCTCACAAGTTTCATCATCACATTTTATGTCACTTTCCAAGGTTTTACTTGGATTCATTATATATTAGCATGCATCAAACTCAAATATAATAAAAAGGTTAAAATGAATAAAATGTAAATTCTTGAGCCTTACTCAACTCACATTGTTGGAATAATTATCCTAGGATACAAGTACCATTAAGGAAAATATATGTAAAATCAAGAATGACTTGGATGAAATACAAATTATACTTTTGAAATGCTATAATTCATATTGTTTACCCTATTGATGGAATTATCATGATTGTTGAGACTGATAAAGATAATATAGATCAATGAAATGAAATTAATGGCAAAGAATTCATAGGATAGATTTAATCTAATCCAAATAAAATGGATGAACTACTATGAATTGTAAGATATTAAGAAAAGGAATTGGTTCAATCTTATGCATTAGAAGAACAATTGAATCCCTCCCAGCTTTATACTTCCATTTGAGGCACTCTAGTTTCTACTATTGGTTTTATTCCTTTATCAACACCTCTAGTTAAATATGTAACATAATCCCTACATATGGGATCATCACAAAATTTACAACATATTAATATTCCTATTTATACACTGACATCATATACATCACACTTGATTACTATACATGGTCCATCACCAACATTACCTAATGCACATACCCTTAAACAAACTGTTATAGCCTACATGATAATGTGTTAATAATAGGAAAAGGTATATCTATATCTAGTCATTCAATGTATTTCCATAATTTACTTCAAAATACTTAGGACATGAAATAACATATTAGACATTTCTAGTAGGCATGGTAACTCTTAAGTTGCCATTGTATGAAAGTTAATGTGATCCTAAACAACATCTCGTATAGTTTCATGTAACATGATTGGATTATACATACAATGACAAATTTACAACAATGATACGTTCATAAGGTCTCAAATAATACATTTTGTGATGTTTTTATGATCT
>JARHVA010002407.1:2070000-2072500 GCA_037957365.1 Torreya grandis
CTGTAGTGGAGGAGGGAGAGCATCATTGGAGCACTTTACCACACCAACCATAGACCAATGATACCCCAGACAATATCCTATTAGGAAATGGACCTCCCCTTATAGATAGGTAGATCGAATGGTGTGATAAATATAGTGAGACATGCTAATACCTTGTGTGTTATAAGATTTATAAAAACATGTAGTGTACCATAAATAAATCCATTCTAACATGATATTTCACAGCATGAAAATCAAACATATCAGTGATAATGTATATGACATTACTTTGGCTAAAGTTTTCAAAAAATATATGATCATTTAGATCATTCAATTCAAAACATTCCACTTGCTCAGATTATCTATTGGTGGTACTACCTAGGCTAGTAGAATCTATCTCAGTACCTATTAGTATCATTAATATATATGTTATAGTATGTAACTTGAAAAATCATATATATTAAATTCTCCTAGTAATAATATCACATCACAAACTAAATAAGGAGAAAACAAGATATTCAGATAATCATCTACATTTGAATGGGTCTTAACTTAAAATCAATCCCAAATTGGAAACAATGACCACTAATTATACCATCAAGGTAAAACACACATTAAACTATATACTATTTTAATAACATCCAAGTAACTACACCTCAAGACCACATATATCATCATAGTCTTGTATTCTTGGGCATGACTACTAGTTTATCCATAAATAGTCATAAAAACATACAAGCATACGCTCATATTCAACCAAACATAACTATAAAAAATAAGTTATAGAATGCATATAATTGTTTCTTAACATTTATTTGAACTATCTAAATGGTATGGATACCTAAATAATAACATACCAAATTTTACAACACCAATTATTTAAGTAATAGTCAATACATATGTGTTTATTAAGGTGTGGTTCAAATATAATATGTACCATCTAGGTAATTTCTATACTATAGAGTTTTATGACATCCCATACTATCATATCTAATCGTGCATGAGATTCTTACTCAAACATGAACACATAATATTAAACCCAAAAATAATAATAGAGCAAGTACATGATTGTACTACATAGTAATAATTAAATGAAAACATATCTTAAGGCACAAATCAAGATGTGTTAGTTATACAAAAGTCTATTCAATTTCACACATAATATTTACACAAAATATATTTCACATAAGTTTCCATCTCTACAAGATGCTTCTAAATTCCAACATGTTTGCTTAACACTATGGTGCTATAAACATACCATTTGTCTCCACTAGAAATCTAAGCAAAGCTAAAGATTTAGATCATATGATTATATCAATTCAATATATAATATTACACAAATAGATGTATAATCACATAACAATATAAGATTCTAATCTTTTCTATAGTTTATGATATTCTTATAATCATAAAACTCTAGGTATTGCCATCAATATAATAATCATATCAATCATTTTACTAATTTGTTTCCAAACCAGATAGCACAAATCATTCCAACATTAATTTTAGATCAGAGAAAGAGTTAATAACATCTGATTAAATATTTTTTCCTTTTTCTATCCTCGTAAGGACCGTATAATAATCATGATGATTAATTAGTAGGTAACTCAAGACAGAAGCATAACTAGGAAATTCGAGGCAAAATTAAAATTCCATCAAACGTTTGATCTTGCAATAAGGAGATACATAATTTCATTTTATTAAGATGACTTTAGCATTCAACTTAATTATTTGGTGTTTTATTTAATTGACTCAACATTACTTATAATTACCTTAGTATTACAAATAGTGTCATTTCATTAACTTAGTGTTGCATATAAAAGATAAAGCTTTGCATGAAAAATTATAGCTCAACATCAAATAACTCAATGTTATTATATTATAATTATCTTTATATTTGATTAATCTCAATGTAATACTTTATATCATGCACAATGATTTATCAATTAAATGTATAACTCAAATATACATAGCGACTTACAATATGCAGCCAATTAAATTATAATTTATCTCTTCAAATTATATTTATTTTCACCCATTTAATATATTCATATTTAATGACTTATGTTATAAAATAAGAATCGGTATACAATTATATGAATGAACATTACTTGATTACTAGCATTATAATTTAGAAGTACCAGTGCTAAAAACATAGTTATATATATTTAAGACTTGTTCTTTATATTATGATGCAATTGTATGGATTATATATATTTAGCCTTTTTAAGCCAGAGGCTTAAATAGTGGCCATGGCCATGTAGATTTGCTTCATAAAGAGACACAATGACATATTCCATTATAAATATCATGGCCTAGAATAGAGGCAATTTGGAGAAAGTGGTTGTACAGAGTGGTTTTGTAGCATATGATGCCATTTACATCATCTAGTAGTTAGGAGTTTCATCGAACATGTTGCTATTGTTTTTTCATCAAGATGCCCATCATAAATGAAGGATTTTGTCTCTTTTGGATGCTTGGTACGGGACTGCCATCCTCTTCAAAATTGGAAAGATGATTA